>JBBYHM010000016.1:1508589-1522996 GCA_038381775.1 Adansonia rubrostipa | reverse complement strand
AGCCTAAAAAATGCAGGCTGCAAACAAGAATTCCATAGTTAACAGTGCATAAGCCAGTACCTAGATTAGACGTAAGAAGGAATGATTTGAGATGTTATTTTGAAATTTTTGGCCTAAGAAGTGGATTCTGACTAATGCCTAACATTATGCTGTTGATTTAGCTTTCAGTTAAAGCCCCAATCAAGTCTCGGTGAAGCCTTACATCAAATGCAGTTGGAGCATTATATCAGAAATTCCCAAAGTCAAGGCCTGTCTAAATCATTTTCTATGGTTTCATTGCTGAATTGGATTTGAACTGTTGTTTTTTTTTTTTTTGGTAAGGAAAAGAATTTTAAGGAGATTCTTAAACCATAAACAAAACCCTTTTTTACAGCATGAAGTGATACAAATTACAAAGAAGAAATTTAGTCCAAAAAAAATATGTTGGAGAATATATTCCGAGCTGCCAATCTAAGTCAAATCTGGTTATTCTCCCATACATGAACTATATAAGACGCCACTTTATTCCTGGGATTGATAAATTAAAGCTGTGAATAATTGATTCTTTATTAAGACTTTGAAAGCTAGCAGAGTAGAGCATGGCACTCCGATGTCAACTTCTGTATCATGGCTCATGTGATGCCCTTTTTGTAGCTGCAGTCAGCTAACATAGTATGGCATCGACCCATCACGAACAAGAAATCCTACAAACAATTAATCAAGGCATAATCTAGCATTCCTGTCAGCATTCTTCTTACTCGAATTCGGGTGTGTTAGATACGAATATGTTTAATTTTTTTTTTTAATTTTCCATGAGTTTAAAGAGTATTTAAGGGGTCATATCCCTGTATCTATGCTTGAAAATATATCAGATACAAGTATCAAACACATATACTTAGTTAGAAATGAAAAGCTGGAGCAAAAGAATAACCGAAGAAAAGAAGTTGTCTAAGACTAAAGTGCGGCATTGCAGAGCAGAAGCAATTGCGAGACACCGTCCAAAGAGAGCATCTCTTTTTGGATTGCCTGTTCTTAGTTATTTGCTAATAAATGGAATAGAACTATCAAGTGGTCATGGACCACATTAAGGGAACCAGTCTAGAGTAGATATTCCAAACTTCTCAGAGTCTCCTTTATCCTATTTCAGGGAATCAGCTACATCTTACACCATTGCATTTCTTGCTTGAATCTCCGTCATTATCGCATCAGATTCTGATCTAGCTGGAGTCTGGACTGAGTCATTTTGTTGACATGTGTTGCTTGAACTCTGTATGTATATTTTTAAAATGCTCATATTTGGCACGTATATGTTCGACGCATATTCAAATATGAATACTGAGTATGATTCTTTAAATATATAAAAAAAAATAAAAAAATAAAAGCACATATTAGATACATACTCATATATGATACTTATTTGAGTTCAAGTCACACTGACACATAATGGCAATCTTGCCATTAACTTGAATACCTGAATTTGCAAGTTTCATGACAAAAAAAAGGAATTGTACAGTGGGTCTTCCACTGTCCTCTGCGGCAATTTCATGCAACACATTATGGAAGGAGGATATTTATCTCGCGATAAAGCTTGCTGAACCGTCAGTAGCTGACGAACAAATATGGGTCTAGCCTGCCGAAAATAAAAGCCCAACCAAAATAATAATTATCGTTGGGCCGATTCTCACGTCACGTGGGTCAGATCTCAAACTATAAAGCTCAATATATTGTTCCAAATTGAAGTTTTAGTCCAAAGTAACAACTTTTGGATAGGGGCGATAGAACACTGAGGGCAACTTATTTGGAGGGTTATTGCAAGAAGAAAATCATTCAAACAAGTCAAACAAGAATCTCCCAACTTATCTGGAAAAAAATGAAAAAAAAAACCTTTTGATGTTGTTAATTTCATAGGAGAAACTTCAAAAAGAAAGAGGAGAATAACAGCCTTGGCTTAGCTTGTCGTTCATAAACAAGAATGGTCCCCCTCTGCCATGGCTAAACTAAAGCTAGTTTTTCATCTCATTGGTAGTCATCACCCATGTGTGTGTTGTCTTCCTTTATTACTTGCTGGACTACGGTTTAAACTAAATTCCTTGTGCAAGACAGGCAGATGGGAGCTTCTATGTAAAGATTTGACTTCCTCATTAATTGTTAGGATTTTTTCCATTTATAAGTAATAGTGTCTACCGTTGAGCCAATTTTTTACTATTTTTATTTAAATTTTAATTGGAATGGGTCTGAAATCTCATTCACTATTCATAAAATAATAGAAGGCTAGATGCATGTGGCTTTGAAATTGGAATATTGAATTAAAAGCACCATATTTCCACTTGATTTCAAAAGCAAAATCAAGTTGATTATGTAGTCAACAAATTAATATCGTGTAAGGTGTTAATTTAAGCTAATGTTATGTTGTATTACAAAAGAATTTATTCATATTTATAAGTTAATTTTATTAATTTACATCTTTATTTTTAAAAAATAATATTTAATAATTCTATAAGTGCAACTTGCGCCAAAGTCTCATGTAAAAAGGAAAAAAAAAAACAAGTAATTCAATCAATTGTTTGCCAGCTTACTTTAAGCAGGTATGACTAAGACAAAGGTGGAAAATATATCGCCAATGTCCTTTTATTTGACATGGCTATACTCTCCACTACAACAAGCTTTTTCAAGGTTTCATACTTCACCAAGTAAAATATCAAACGACGCTGTCGAATAGCGTGTTGTGGAAAATCAAGATCTAAATAGGGAATAAACTATAGATTTTTGGTTTTTTTTTTTTTAGAAAACTGGAAAGCTTTGAACATCGGTTGTAGTCTGAACATAGACAAATTCGTAAATATTTGCGTAATTTATTGATTGATATTATACTTTCGATTGAATTCAATATTTGTGCTAGAAGATAAATTCATTTACTTGCAATAAATGTTCTTAACATACGAGGCTCTTGAACTAAACCTCTCTGTCGGTTTAATGGATCGAATAACTGATTAAAATTTTTTTATTTTTTTATCTTGGATTGGTTTGAATTATTTTAAAAATTTATATTATTTTTTAAAAATAATATAAAATATTATTTTTATATTAATATTAATATTTATAATTAATTTAAATAAAATATTTTTATTAATAAATAATAATTTAAATCAAATCAATCTCAATTAAAATTTTTTTTATCAAAATTTAATTTATAATCTGATCTTTGATCATGCTTACCTTCGCACTTTTAACCCTTCTTGGAGAAAATGTTAAGATGAAGTGGCATTGGGTTTAGCTCAGAGTTTTGAGAGTATGGAATGGGCAATTAGAAAGGGTCAAGGCGAAGTGACACCTCCAGGTCAAGTGTCAAACAAAGAAAAAGGGAAAAGGTTACACCTTTAGCGATCCAAATTTCCAAAAGCGCTTAAAAACAGAAGGCACCCAGAATTATGGAGGGCCGCACTTTCTCACATAATTAATAATTTCGTTCAAGCCCTTTGGTGAATCATCGACTCCCATTAGAGACATTATGGAGAGACACAATGAAACTTCCACTCAATCCTACTTCTCAGCTTGCACCAACCTTTTTTCTTTTAACCTTTAAAAGGACCATGGAAGTCGGAAGCTATGTCTTAGATTACAGTGAAACGAAAAGGCCCCATCTATGTGCCATACAAAATTGAATGGTAATTAACTTTAGATAGTTTCAAATTTGAGCACTCATCATTTGTTTTATATATATATATATGTGTGTGTGTGTGTCCAGGCTTTCCGTTTTCCTTTCTTTGATGCAAAAGGAAAGAAATCTAAAAAATGCTAGGACATTAAAATCAATCAAGGCAAAATTATTATTGAAAAAATCGAACTGAATTAATTAAATAAAAAATAAATATTTAACTGAGTTTAGTATGCGGTATGAGCTGAAAATTTAAAGAATCAATGAAAAACTTGTTCAACTTATAAAAAATTAAAAAAAATGAGTTTGTGTTAATTTTTATTTTATTTTTTTAATGAGACTTGAGCTATTAACCCGATACATCTACATTAAAAATCATGCTATTTTAACTAACTGTATATTTTTATTAAATATTTTTATTTAATATTTATTTAATACCAAAATTACTTATCTCGCTTATTTCATGTTTAAATTTTTTTATTAAATAATTTCATTCAATTTGTTTAATCAATTGAGTCGACAATCCAAAATTTTTATCCATTTAATTGTTAATCAAATTTATTAAATATTTAATAAAAAATTATCCAATCAAGTTTTTGAATTTCCAACTAGGAAAAAAAAAATTTGAGCAAACAACCTTTTGGCGGATGGTCAAATTAAAGTTTCAATGGCTGTTGAAGACAGAACTAGGAGAAGCTATCAACTCATGCGGAAATAGATCTAAGTACGATGAGTCTGGGGACCATTGCTGAATATTCCAGAGACAGGAAGGCAGGCACTCAGGCACTTTTTTGCACATGTTTTTTGCTTTTAAAATGTCTATATATATATATATATATATATATATATCCAACGCATTATCTCCGAGGTTTGGTGGCCACTTGATATTGCTTCGCGCAAAACGACAACCCTTTCGTCGTCGCTAGTTGTTGATAATAAAGAACTCCCATGTTCACGGCCACTTCATTCCAATGCAAAGTCTTGGAGCCTGCCTATCTTCTAGTATAGTAACTAATTAACAAGTAGAGTCAACTCAAAAGTCTATTTCCTCTGCCCAAAATTCGCCATTAAATTCATCACCCCCTTGAGTCGTTGGTTGCCAATATGACTACCGTCATTTCGGGCTCTGTCTCTGATGCGCTTGTTGTCTTCAGCCAAAGTATCCGAGTTGAGTAGCCAGAGACAGCCGATAAACTTTCAGTTGCGACTGCTTGCCATTGGGGGTCTCGTTTGTTCTTGCTAAGCCATGAAAGAAACGCGTGTCCAGCGGGGACATGCTTTATCATTGGCCTACTAAAAACACCAAACTCCAGCATTTCATACGGGCACCAGCAGATTCCAGCACAACTTCGTGGCTCGAGTTAGTGATTCCAACCAATATAAGGCCCAGCCGTACAGTAACGGTGAAATTTTTTGAAGTCAGATTTCCAATTCCTTCTTTTTTCTTTATGGCTTACTGTTTAGAGCTTAGACTTAACATGGTTCAACTGTGACCCAGTGTAGGATTTGATTAAACCTTCCCCTTCAATAACTCCTCCCTTATTCCGTCACCGTTTCATTCCTATTCCAATCGGAACTTCCGTTTTCGCTCAAATGACCACAATCGTTTCTTTTCCTCTGCAGTTCGTTTGGTTTTGAATTTCTTATTGGAATTGAAGATGGCGCAATCAGGTAAAAATAATTTTTTTTTTTTTTTTACTTTCTCTCTTAATCTTTAAGTTAGATTAAATCTGATTTTAGGGCTTTAAATAAATTGGGAATCATTTGAAATAAACTTGTTTCTTCTTTTGTTTCAATAATAATCTAAGGGTATGATATTGATCATCTATTTCGAGAAGCTCAAGTTCGGTGGTTGAAGCCAGCTGAAGTACTGTTTATACTTCAAAATCATGAAAAGTATCAACTTACGCAAGAGCCTCCTCAAAAACCAACAAGTAAATCTTTTAACGTGAACTTCAAATTTCGTTCATTATAAATTCAATGCTTTGGTTCTTCGTATTATTAACTGGAATTTTTCCTTTTTAGGTGGCTCTTTGTTTCTTTTCAACAAGAGGGTTCTTCGTTTCTTTCGTAAAGATGGTCATAGTTGGCGTAAAAAGAAGGATGGAAGAAGTGTCGGTGAAGCCCACGAAAGGCTTAAGGTTTTGTCAAACACGACCCCCCTGCATTTTAAATTTTGGCCTTTGGCCTGTTATATCTGCTATGTTGTGAGATGAAACTTCTGCAAATATGCGCGCTTTTGATATTTAGAAAATGATGGAATCACTCGAATTCTGGGAACTTATCATAAAGGCAAAACATTGGGCTAATTGGATGTTTTAAAATGAACTCTTCGTGCATATCGGACATATATATACACATATATGCCTAAAATCAATGGCTAATTGTCCTGAAGAATGAAAGAAACATATTTATTTCACTGTTTGCATTAAATATTCTATGCATTTGATTGTTCTAATGTACCCATGGAGTTCTATATTCATCAGTCTGAGAGGTGATATATTATATGCATGACCAGGTCGGTAATGTTGAAACGTTAAATTGTTACTATGCGCATGGAGAGCAGAACCCCACTTTTCAGAGACGTAGTTATTGGATGCTTGACCCGTAAGTGTACTTGTTAGTTTATTTATTTACAGCATTTCATTTCCTGACATGAAATATTTCATAATCAGGAGGCATATTTACTTATAGTTTAGCACTTTGGCAGGGCATTTGAGCATATTGTTCTCGTTCATTATAGAGAGACAAATGAGGTGAGTTTGGCTGTTTAGACTAATCATTTCATATTATCTTTTTATTTATTTATTTATTTATTTTGCCTTAGTTTTTTTTCCAGCCCGACGTGCTTACCCTAAGCATGGTTTCCAAGCCAGTTCAGTGGAATTTACTACCTCTTTCATGGGATTAATTTTCTTAAAACTTTTTCTTCTCTGTTTAGTTGGTATCCAGCATAATTTCACTGGTGACCATGAGAGATAGAAATGCTTTACTTTATCTTCTAAACTAATGTCACTCTTCACATTTATGTACAGGCTAAGCCCAGTTCTGCTTCTGCTGTGCAGTCACTAGTATCCTCTTCTGCCTTTAGTCCAAGTCCGAACTCTTCTCAAAATCCTGGATACAACTCTCTAGCTAGCGATGTACATGAACCATATCAGAATTCGTCTAGTCCAGGGTCTGTTGAAGTTAGTTCTGAGATACTCATTAAGAACAATGGGATAGATAATACAGTAGAGTATACCATTCCAGCTGATCTTCAGGTTAGTGAAGCTTTAAAGAGGCTTGAGGAGCAGTTAAGTTTAAATGAGGACATCTTCCAAGAAATGAGTCCATTCTGCAGCCTGGATGGGGATGTAGATGATTCAAAATTTCTGGAATATGGAAGGGCGACAGCCCAGCAGGACCCACAGGAAGATTTACTGTATGAACCAGATGACATCATTCAAGATCACCGTTATTCTCAACCTGCTAGGGTGGAAAACTATTCAAACAGTTTTGCGCAGCTTCCAGATGGAGGTTTGTTAGTTTGTCACTTCATTGGTATTCAGAACTGTCAAAATCAACATTTGAGCCTGTTCATAAGTTTTAATCTCAGCTGCATACTTACGTGCATAGATATATACATGCAATCGCCATAAATTGATGTCTAAAATATACTAGTATTGGTATTGTGCATATTCAGAAGAAAACACTGATGATTCAGATCAAAAGGTTTAAAAGGGCCGTGATGTTCATTCTTTTATTAAATAAAGGTGATAATTCCAACTTTGGTACTATAAGAAATTTAGGAACATGCGGAAAGATCTTTATTTCATACAATTTTATTGCATTATAAATTTGGGAGCTTTGAGCAATCTTTGATTATATGCTGATGGTGGAGAAATTGTTTATTTTTAAAACAACTATGTGAGCGGTGAAAATTGAGTTATGCATAGTTCTTTGCGCCTATATGTTTGACACCCTCTAACCCTTCTTTCAATTAAGGAAAAAAAAAGATGTCCTGCGTCTACAATCCACTGTAAGATGAGTAGAGCAGTTAAAATCACAGCCAACATATTCACTTCCTATTGTGAATTTCAAATTTCTCCCATATCCTCTGCCTCTTTTCAGTTTCCCCATAGAATGGAGAAGGAAAATGAAAGGAAAGCAAAGAAATGTAGAAGTAAAATTTAAAACATCATTCTTCGGTTTGATATTGTAAATTGTTTTTTTTTTTTGCTATCAAATTTGTGGCAGACATGAACACCAGTCGAGATATTTTGATATCAAATTTAGTCGCTAGCCTCTGTTTCTGTATTTCTTGGTTGATTCTTGAACTTGATGGATGAGTAAGGAAGCCGAAAAGAATTACTTTATCTTTTTCTGTTGGTAAAAATGCAGAACATAGTCAAGCATATGGCAATGATAAGTCAGATGGAAGTAAGGAATCTCTTTATTGGAAGAATGTACTAGACTCATGTGAGAATCAATCAGATATTGACTCCCAGGTAAAGACTTTTCCTCATTGAACAGAAATGTCAAAGCATGGAAAGTTTGTTAGCATCTGCATGCTAATGATCCTGTATAATACGTTTATTTGCCATGACATAAAGGTTCCCTTTGATCCTGAAAATCTTGTTTCCAACCTTATAGTTCATTGCCATCTAAGCTTAAAACGCTAATACCTCTATAATAAGCTGTTAAATATCCGTTTGTAATTATTCAATTCTGGGTTACTTTTTATCTGAGGTATGTTGCTGTTAAATATCCTGCTATAAGGAGAGTTTATTTGTCCTTAAAACAGGGAAAGCCACTATCTTCTTCGATTACAGGGCTAGCCAAGCAACAGGAACGGTCTATTTGGCTGAATTTCAATGGATCTAACTTTGAAGACTGTATGATCTCCTTCTACTCTTGATAGTAATTTTGACAATTGAAATTCTATTATCTAGTTTATTTTGTTTAGGTCTGACTATCTCTTTCTTTGCCAGCTTTTACACTGCAACATGAAGAAGTTGAAAATGTTGAAATTCTTTCATATTATTCTGCAATACAAGCTGTTGATACCAATTCTGATTATTATATGATGTTGTCCAATCAAGGCAAAATAGGAATTCCTCCTGCAACAGATTCAAGCCTGACCGTTGCACATAAGCAGAAGTTCACAATTCGGGAAGTTTCTCCAGAATGGGGCTGCTCGAGTGAGGCTACAAAGGTGTGTGTCAAGGAGTTCTATTTCTTCTGTTCTTTGTCACTTAAAATTCTCTTGTTTCATGATGTTCGTTATCTTTACAGCTTTATTTAAAGCTTAAAAGTTTAAAGCATAATTTCCAAATGCAGGTCATCATTGTTGGATCTTTTCTATGTGATCCATCAGAATCTGCCTGGGCATGTATGTTTGGGGAGACTGAAGTTCCTGTTGAGATCATTCAGGAAGGTGTTATCTGTTGTAAAGCTCCTCCTCACCTTCCTGGGAAGGTCACGCTCTGCATCACTAGTGGCAATCGTGAGTCCTGCAGTGAAATCAGAGAGTTTGATTATAGAGTTAATACTAGTAGTTGTGCTCAGTGTAATTTATCCCACACAGAAGCTCCTAAAAGTCCAGAAGACCTTTTGTTACTTGTCAGATTTGTACAGATGCTTCTGTCTGAATCCTCGTTGCAGAGAGACAGCATAGAATCAGGAATACATCTTCTGAGGAAGTTCAAAGCTAATGATGATTCATGGAGCCATGTCATAGAGGCCCTTTTAATTGGCAGTGGGACTTCCTCTGGTACTGTTGATTGGCTTCTGCAAGAACTTTTAAAAGACAAGTTGCAGCAATGGTTATCTTTTAGATCCAAGGATGTAGGTGATCAGTCAGGCTGCACCATGTCCAAGAAAGAGCAAGGAATAATACACATGGCTGCTGGATTGGGCTTTGAGTGGGCCTTAAATCCAATTCTAAACCATGGAGTCAGTATAAATTTCCGAGACATTAATGGATGGACTGCTCTTCACTGGGCTGCTCGATTTGGAAGGTAAGGGTGAATCTGACTGACTTGTGTAATCTTATTCTTTGTCTCTTTTGCAATTAAATTTTAACAAATCAGTAAGGATTATATCTTTTAAAAGACGTAGCGATAGCATCGACACTCCCTAGTTTAGCAGACGCGTTTGGGAATGTTTATTTACCAGAGAAAATTGGGGAAGGTGCAAGGGTCGTCATATCTGTGTGATTAAGGTTTATTTCCAAGTCAAAGAGGTGTAGCTATTGCATCTTATACAGACTGCTATTTTGATGCATCAAACTTATCAAGTGGTGTGAATTTTTTCCTCTTAACAGAGAAAAAATGGTTGCTGCTCTCATAGCTTCTGGTGCTTCGGCTGGGGCAGTGACAGATCCAACCTCACAAGATCCAAGTGGCCAAACCGCAGCATCTATTGCTGCCTCCACTGGACATAAAGGACTTGCCGGTTATCTTTCAGAGGTTGCTCTTACTAGCCATCTTTCATCCCTTACACTGGAAGAAAGTGAGCTTTCCAAGGGCTCAGCTGCAGTTCAGGCTGAAATGACTGTTAATAGCATCTCAAAGGGGAACCTTGCCACCAGTGAGGATCAACTTTCACTTAAAGATACATTGGCTGCTGTCCGGAATGCAGCCCAGGCTGCCGCACGTATACAGAATGCTTTTCGTGCACATTCTTTCAGGAAACGACAAGGGAAAGAAGTTGCTGCTACTGCAGCAAATTTAGATGAGGATGCAATCAGTTCACAGGAAATTCAAGGTCTCTCTACTTTGTCGAAGCTAGCATTTGGAAATGCCCGTGAGTACAATTCAGCAGCTTTATCCATTCAGAAGAAATTTCGAGGCTGGAAAGGTCGCAAAGATTTTCTGGCACTTCGCCAGAAAGTTGTAAAGATACAGGTATCTTACTATTATCAGAATTTAATAGTTTGTAATAATATGGGTAACTTTATGGTGCTTCGCCAGAGAGTTATAAAGATTTTCTTCCCTCTCTTACCTTCCCCTATCAAATCCTTAATTTTTTTTGCTTTTTCTATCAGGCCCATGTAAGAGGTTACCAGGTCAGGAAGAATTACAAAGTAATATGTTGGGCTGTTGGTGTTCTAGATAAGGTTGTACTTCGTTGGCGACGAAAAGGTGTTGGCTTGCGAGGTTTTCGCAGTGAGCCGGAGCCCATTGATGAAAGTGAAGATGAGGACTTTCTCAAAGTGTTCCGCAAACAGAAAGTGGATGTAGCTGTCGATCAGGCTGTATCACTTGTGCTGTCCATGGTTGGTTCTCCGGATGCACGTCAACAATATCGCCGGATGCTCGAAAGATATCGCGAAGCCAAGGTAAGTTTACCAACTGCTTTGAATGCCCGCATGAGAGTTAAAAACACCGAGAACACTGAACCTATATATTATCATGGACGCATTTGATTTAAAAGTGTGATCAATTTTCCTGTTTGAAGTGTTATTTAGGACCCAAATTTTCTCCATTATGCTACTGTTTTTGCGTTTCCTTGTTTTGCAGTGGGATTATAATCCTGAATATATTCAATTATTCTTGCAGGCTGTACTTGTTAACACAAATGAATCAGCAGCCTCAACTTCTGCAGGTGATATTTATGGTATGGAAAGTGATGATTTTTTCCAGTCTCCATAGGAGTACCTTCTGAATTCTAATCAACCCTAACTTACCTTCTTCCTTTTGAACCTACTTTTGAGAGTTTCCTGGATTTGTTGTATGATAGCCAGCATTGCTCTTTTTCCCTTTACTCATGCTTCTTGTAATTAGTAATTATCGCAACTGATTTATGATGGGTTTGATTGAGCTTTTATGACCTAAAATTCCCAAAAAAGAAAAAAAAAATCAGCCTTATTTTCCCATTTTTCCTGTTTGTATGCAGTTAGCCAAAATCAACATCACATCCTTGAATGATAAATGGTAATACATACGAGAAAAAGAAGCAAAGATGTTAAAATTTATATTATTAATAAAAATTATCAACAACATAAAATTTATATAAATATATGATATTGTGAATATTGATATTTTGGGAAACTTATATCCTTTACAATTTTTGCATGCATGGGAAAAATTTTCATGCAAATGATTAGAGTAGATTGAAAGGTGGAATTTTTTCTTGGAATATTTTAGGATTAGAAGCCACTTCTTTGAACTTATAAAAACTTTCTACGATCCAAAAATGTAAAAAAGGAAAGCTATGTGTCTTAGCCCACCGCCAGAACTAGGCCTTTTCGAACAACTCCCAAATAGGCCAGTGGGCCAGATAAGCCTCGCATCATTGCTGCCGAGGGACCTCAACTGTCGTTTAGCTTTCGGAAGTTTTGACTTCCACTTGTCGAAGCACCAAGCCAAGAAAATTCAACAAGAACTTTCGTTTCATCCCCTCCCAAAATAGTGAAATTTCCACATCTCAATCCTGATCAAATGGAACCCAGTGAAGAAATTGAGCTGATCAATCTGGCAATCCAGAGACTCTTAGAAGAAAGGAGAATAAAATATAAGTCTGGGGATAAACTCTCTGAAGACGATGATGAACAGCTCCTCTCTAGATTGCTCTCTCAGGTACGTACATGACAAATCTAAATCTAAGAAAACCAAACAATTCATCCATTAAATCCTCATTAAGATGCGCAGAGTCTCACCAACCCCATAATTTTAAATCCCCAGTCAAATGGATTTTTCTCGTCTATTATCAATGTTTAACCGATCCAAACGGTCTGGAATATCTGATCTGATGAAATGTTTTTATACATATCATGGGAAAAAAGAAAGAAAAGAAATTAATGTTGGTCTTACTCTTGTTGAACAGTTAGAATCATTAAAAGGAGATAGCAGTAGCACGCTGAAGCAATCTGAGTTAGAGGAGTTAAGGGTTGATAAAGCAGAAGCAAAGAGTGAAGATGGCAGTCAAGTGGAAAGTGGATGTGGTGGGGGAATTGGTGTAGAAGAGATGGTGAAAGAGCTTAAAGCGGTGAAGAGGCAGAATACTATAACCCATTGCCTCCTTTCAGTGATGATTGTTGTCACCGTAATCTGGCAACTCTCCGAGGTATCCCTGGTTCTCAAGGTTAAAAATGGCTTGACTCACCCTTTCAAATCATTCGGAAACATGCTTGCTAAAATGCTGAAAAATCGTGGGATCAATAATACCCATGATGCAGACAGAACTACAAAACACCATCATAATCAATTTACTGACCCTTCGAGTTCAGGCCTCTCGGTCACAATTCCTGACCTTCCTCATGTTGAGTTTCCGCATTTGGGATCGAGCGGTGAAGGTCACTGAGCCACTGAAGTTTTAAGCAATGACAGTATTTGTCGTGGTTCGATCGGTGGGCTAAGAAAAGGAGTATACGAGAGAGCAAGATGTAGACTAGTTTATATATGTATATATATTGCATGGTAATAATATTTAGGATTTCACCGATGAGAATCATACAGGAATCGATAAATCAAATTTCATGGAGTCTTTTTGCTTCATTTTTGCTTTGGGTTTCGACTCAAGAAATAAAATATTGTTTTCCTTACTCTTTTTTTTTCTAATCCAATGATATATATATATATAGATATCTTTCTGCTTAGAAAAACTCTTAATTCAAGAAGAGATGACATATACTCAAATTCATAATGCATTTTTTGACGTCAGTGCAATCTGCCATTAACAGAGGGACACCCATTAGGGTGAGGTAAGAATTCGTCTGCGAATCAAAATCATAACGCCAACAAAAATAATCAGAATCATAAAACCACAGTTACAACGATGTGCTGCGAACAGTGTTAAATTCCTGAAATAAAATATCAAAATGAAGCACCCAGGGTTTCAAGCCAAGGGGACCAGAGCTACGCATGAACAAGGGTCAATCGCTCAGATGAAAATTAGACAAAACCATTCACAGTAAGCATACAGCTGCATATATTTATGATTCATTAATGGAAAATCTGTTTCTCAGAGCCATAAGCTTTAACAAAAATAAGTCTTTAACCAAACACCCAATTCAAAGGATAGCAACGTCTTGCAACAACTCAACCAATCACAACGAATATGTCTCTGAAAGAGGAAGAGACAATGGAAAACCACAAAGAAACATGAAAACATATTAACCCAAAATTTTTTTGTCCAATTTTCATTTAAAATGTCTAAAACAAACAAACGTCTTTTAAATCCTTAACATTGAGTCCCAACCCTTGATTAATCGTAGGGATTGTCTTCACGCATCCCTTGACTATTTATGGTGATTGTGTCTTTACGCATAGTTCAACCTAAATATGTCATTCAACACATAGAAGCTTCCCTGTTGTGTTGGCATCAAATGAAACATCTGAAAGCGCAAAGCAAGACAAAGATACAAAGTTAGTAAAGTTGATAATGAAAAGTTATCAGAATATCCAAACCAAGGCATTGGTGGAAAAGAAATCTATCAGTTTCCTAAAGAGAAGATTAAAAAAAATGCTTTTACAGACAAAAATATGTCTTGCACAAATAATTTCAGTATCATATGACGGTTAACTATAAATATAGGTGGAAAGCACACAACCTACAATTCTCTATATTACAATCCTACAATTATGCCTAGTTGGACCAAAAGATAATTGACACATCTGCAACATTAACAACTCACTTTTAAGTGGTCTACCATGATCTATCCCAAGCTATCTTTTTGCATATGTGCCAAATTGCCAATTTTTCTTTGGTTGAATTAAGCATAATTGTAGAATTGTAGTATAGGGAACTCCTGGTACTATGCTTCCATATATATATATATATATATAT
>JBBYHM010000016.1:1481683-1495605 GCA_038381775.1 Adansonia rubrostipa | reverse complement strand
AGAAATGAGTGGTATAAAAGGAAACAAAAATTGGTGATGGAGGTGTGTCCATGGTGTCTCTCTGATAAAGAAGAATGTTCCATCTACTAGCCCTATTCTTATTGTAAGGTAATAATTTCGGTCTTTTCTTGATTTCTTTTTAACAAAACTCTTCATGGGCTAATCACTTGATGATTGGTATGATAAGAATTTCTGGGTCTTCATTGATAAATTGTGATCCCTGTTTGGTTCTTATTTATTTATTTATTTTTGCATACGCTGAGCTAGAAGCTTTGATTATAACGTAGATCCATGGATGTTGGTTGCGTGTTAATTTGGATTAGTATTCTTTGTAACTCGGGTTCGGATTAGTTTTTTTCTTAAACTTTTCTTTATTACCACTCGACGAATCTTTGTCTATGATTGCCGGATAACTCATGTCGGAGAAAATTCTTGTTTTGCATTTGACCAGTTTTTGCCTTAATTTCCTTTTCTGATGTTCGAAATTTTTTTGGCTTGTAAGTACATGTTGTTGGAAATGAGTAACTTGACTGTGCCTTTCTCCTTTTGAAGTTCCTATCTTGGTTATAATTGCTTGCTTTTTTCATATTGCTTACCCTTTTTTTGCTGAATTGTTGTTCATGTTATTTTATGATTTTTTGGCCAGTGTTCTTACTCGGGTCATTTATATTTTTTGTATGGTTTTCCATTGGGCTTTGGGTTCTTTCTTTTTTTCACCCCCTAAAGTATGAGAAAAAGTCAGAAGTTGAGGAATTGACAAGTTGGGCGTCTGAAAATATTTAAGAGTTTGCTGGTGGTGGCTCTTTTATTAGAGAGCGACGCCAGGAAAGGTAAATGGAGTGCAATAAGGATGAGGCCACCAGAGCTAAAGAGCTTGCTGAGAAGAAGTTCATTGCAAAGGATAATAGGGGGGCAAAGAAATTTGCTTTGAAGGCCCAGAATTTGTATCCTGGTCTTGAGGGTATTCCCCAATTGATAGCGACACTTGATGTCTATATTTCTGCGGAGAACAAAATAAATGGGGAAGCAGATTGGTATGCTATACTCGGTGTGAATCCACGAGCTGACGATGAAGCGGTGAGGAAACAATATAGGAAGCTGGCTCTAATGCTTCACCCTGACAAAAATAAGTCTGTAGGAGCTGATGGGGCATTTAAACTTGTTTCAGAGGCATGGAGTTTGTTGTCTGATAAGGCTAGGAGAGTTGCATATGACAAGAGGAGGGGGAAAGTAATGCAAAAGGTTCCAACACCGAGCGGGGGTGCAGCAGCGTCGAAAGGCGCGAATGGTTTTTACAACTTCACCAAAACAACCACTTCAGGTGTGAAGACTTCCAAGAGTAACCCGCGTGCTGCTCAGTCTTCAACCCCTTCTGAACGTCCATCAAGTACTGCTGGTCAATCATTGAACCCTGCATCATCTCATAAGCCAAAATCGAATACCTTTTGGACTGTCTGTCATCGATGCAAGGTGCAGTATGAGTATCTGAGAGTGTATCTTAATCATAACCTGTTGTGCCCCAACTGCCATGAGCCATTTTTGGCTGTGGAAACTGCTCCCCCAACTACATCTACCCCTACCCCTTGGAAATTTTCACAGCAGCGGCAGAACTCAAATAGTCAAGCAGGTAACAAAAACACAAGTAATTCAGGAAGAAACCATACCTTCTCTTCTAATGCTGCAGGATTCACTAGTCACAATTCATACAATCAAAGCAACTTCCATTGGGGTCCTTTTTCTAGGACGCCTGGTACTTCTACTGCAGCTCAAGCTGCAAGTGTGGTTCAGCAGGCATATGAGAAAGTGAGGAGAGAGCGGGAGGAAGCACAGGCAGCAACAAAAAGAGAAGAGACCATGAGGAGAAAGCATCATGCCTCTAAAAGGGCAAGCGGTGCTTCTTCAACTGGATACACTAATGCTGCAAAGAGAAAGAGAGGCATGGAAGATGGTACTGCCAGCACCCATGGAACTAATATTACCAATCAAATGGGTGTACGAAATGGCAGTCTAGCTAATCTGTCTGGGTCGAAACCAGGTTGTTTAGACACAGGTTGGATCAATGGAACCACTAAGCACTATAATGCAAGAGATATCTCCCGGATAGGAATTCAAAGTCTGCTGGTTGAGAGGGCCAAGAGAGAAATTCGAAAGAAACTAGATGAATGGAATTCATCAGCGGCAGCTAAGCTTACATCCACAGATATTATAGGCAACGAAAATAAAAATGAGAATGAAGCAGCGGATCTTAAAAAGTCAGAGGGGTCTGTTGATGAAATCAATGGGGATCATTTTGTCAAGTCTTTTCATGGCAGTTCTGGCGTTGATTTTGATGCAGAAACATTGGAAGCAATGTCCATAAATGTCCCAGATCCAGATTTTCATGATTTTGACAAGGATCGAACTGAAAGATCCTTTGAAGAGAACCAAGTATGGGCTGCTTATGATGACGATGATGGGATGCCTCGATATTATGCTATGATACATAATGTTATTTCTCTCAATCCATTCAAGATGCGGATCAGTTGGCTTAATTCAAAAAGTAACAGTGAATTGGGTCCCCTTGACTGGGTAGGTTCTGGTTTCTCAAAAACCTGTGGGGAGTTTAGAATAGGCCGTCATGAGATAAACAGCTCACTTAATTCTTTTTCACACAAAGTTAGGTGGACAAAGGGGATGCATGGGGCCATTCGCATATATCCAAGAAAGGGTGATGTTTGGGCTATCTATAGGCACTGGTCCCCTGACTGGAATGAATTAACAGCAAAAGAAGTAATCCATAAGTATGATATGGTAGAAGTGCTTGATGACTACAATGAAGAACTTGGTGTCACAGTTATTCCCCTTGTCAAGGTTGCCGGTTTCAAGGCAGTCTTTCACCGACATCTGGACCATCAAGAAATTAGAAGGATTCCAAGAGAAGAGATGTTTCGTTTTTCTCATCAAGTTCCTTCATACTTGCTTACAGGTCAAGAGGCTCCCAATGCTCCAAAGGGTTGCAGGGAGCTAGACCCAGCTGCTACTCCAGTGGATCTTCTTCAAGTAATTATAGATGTTGAGGACGAAGAGATTCTGGAAAATGATAAGAAGATCAATGAAGAAAATGTTGTGAATGTAGAAGCTAATGATGGAAGTGTAGTGGAGAATTGTGAAAAAGCGAAGGAAGAAGAGGACAGTGGTTCTAAAGTTCTTGAAGAAATAGAAGTTTTAGCCAATGTGAAGAATACTTAAGAAGATGATAAGAAGATGATAGAATGGAGCATCCTGAACAAAGCTGATTAATTGAGTTTTGCCGTGGACATATTATATAGACAGTCGTCAAATTGGGTGGAACTTATTTCATGGTCATCGAATATGTGCTATGTTGGGCTGTTTTCACACTCAACTTGCGAAGGTGACCTCAAAATACATCTAACCTTTGCAATGATCTGCAAGTAGATGAAATTTTATGTGTAGATACACATGGTTGTTTTTTTTTTTTTTTTGGGGGGGGGGTGTTCCTGCGGTTAATCGCGAAAGCTCAGTCTGGTGCCAGTTCTGCTAAATAGAACTTCTCAGGGTTTTGAATGCAGAGAGCTAACCCCCAGTATTTGATATTAAGGGATTCATTTTGGTTCTTCATGTCGGCGGCTGAATGGCACTCTTACTATTTCAATTTTATAGTTTCTTGCCGAATACTCTCAGCCTCAGTATATTTGATCGTCAGGGATTCATGTTCTTTTGTACTTGCCTGAAGATTTGTACCATTAGTCCATATTAGAGGTTAGATAACAGTGTAGATTGTAAGTTGATAGATACAGTTACTGCTTAAATCATATTTTTTTTAATGGTTTTTGACTTTTATCAGAATTTTTAAATTTCTTATAGTACTTTGTTAATCTAAATTACAAAAATGTACTGAATGGTTAATTCTGGAAATGTTGGAAGCAAGGATGCTACCGGAAGAAATTTTGTTTTCAATTTAATCGCTTCGATATAAATATAATATAAATTATTAAATACATTAAAATTTTAGATATTAATATAATATATATATTAAATATATTTTATATTATTTTATTTTTATTAAATATATTATATTTAAAATTATAATATTTTCCATCCCTAGACAATTGGGTTTCAAAACTTTGAAAAATCCTTGTAGTTTCTAGTTGATTTTAATGTGATAAAGTTGCTGAAAAAACTCTCTTATTTATTTTTGTAATTAATGCAAGTTTTAATGTGTGAAGGGTTTTTTTTTAAAAAAATAATTATTAAATTATTAAAATGTACTTTTTTATTTTAAAAAATAAAGCGAATTGACTAAACTGTTAAAGCCCACACGTAGACGTGTATCCAATAAACCAATTACACCAGGCCACGTATTCTGATTTGGGGTCAGGACCAATCAGAGCGAAGCCGGTGACGATGCAGCCGGGTGTCCTTTAATTATCATTTATTATTTTGATCAGTCTTCCCCTTTAAAAAGCGGATGAATTAGTCGAAATTAGCCTTGTCAGTTTCGGAGATTTTTGCTAGGAGGGGAGAGATAGAGAGAGAAAAGAACTAGCAGGAGAGGGGAGAGAGAAGTATTAGCCTGTAATTTTCCTGCGTTTTCTCGCTTCAATCGTCTCCGGCTACCTCTGATCTATCCCGTCATCAATCATCATGGTGATTTTTTTTATTTTCTTTAAAAAAAACTGTTAATTTATTTTCGTGATTATCGAATTACGGTTTTGACACTTCTCTCTCTTACTAATTTGATTATATATATATTTTTGATCTGCTTGTATCTGAATGGATCCGATCTAGATATTTTTTTTGTTCTCCGTCCAGTTCGAATCCGCCTGGAAAAATTGATCGTAGATTTCAGTGATTGTAGATCAATTTAGCACGTTTATATTCCTTACAATTTGATCGTGTATTCGTTCGAAAATTATTTGAATAATTTAGTCGCTTTTGGATGCGAAACTTAATTGTACTTTTCATCATTTTATTAATTTAGAACTCGTGACCTGACCATATGTAAATAGGTTGAATTTTCTCTCTTTAAAGTTAAACTGATTCGAAAAATCCTGTATTTTTGGTCATGGATCTTGTATAAATATTAAAATTAATTACCAAATTAGGACCAGCCAAAGTCTTGATGCCCTAACCCTATTATCCCTCCCCTTCCCCGGCCCGGGAAAAATTGCTTTCTTTGATTGGAAAAAAATATTTATTATTGTTTTTTATATATCCAATTTTAAACGGTGTCCTCTTTTTTTTTTTGGGGGGGGGGGGGGGGTTTGTGCAGACAACATCAAGGCGTCTTGCAGACAGGAAGGTGGAGAAGTTTGAAAAGAACATAACAAAGAGAGGAGCTGTACCTGAGACAGCCACAAAGAAGGGGAAGGATTATCCTGTCGGCCCTGTGCTGCTTGGGTTCTTCGTATTCGTTGTCATCGGATCATGTAAGATTCTTGGCCATCATATTTCCTCGTTCATTGACTTTTTTATATAGCAAATCAACATATGAGTTCTGTAATAGTATGGTCAGCACGACCATGATAATATGGTTACGAGTTCATGATGTAATTTGCTTTGTACTCGTCCGGTTTCCCTTCATTACTTTTTATTCTCCATTATTAACAATACAAGTTCAATCACTATTTATGAGTATGACTTCCACAACTCATAGGTGAATCCTACACATGTGACTGATGATGATTAATGTATTAATGGACAAAAACAAATAATGGCAAACTATATGGATAACGTGTCTTGTTTCTTCATTGGAAAGTATAAGTTGGATAATGTGCCTTGTTTCTTTATTGGAAAGTATAATTTGTTTAGTTTTCTCTTGTTGTTGGATTCACTGGGCCTCTTTGCTCCCATAACATGTGCTGCTTCTCTATCCTTGAGCTTTCTTTGGGTTAATCAATACTTTGGGGTTATATAACTGTGTTGTAATATTCAAGAGTATTTTGCTTAAAACACGTATAATTACTATTTAGTTCCTGCCAGGGAATATTGGTAATGAAAATTCTTCTGCATATCCTGTCACCCTGCATGGTTTGCTGATCAAATTAATTTTCTTTTCACTGTAACAGCTCTCTTCCAGATTATCAGGACAGCGACCAGCGGAGGCATGGCATAAGTCTTGCACAAAACGATGTTAAGAAATTGCAAAGGAGACCTGTCTTTTTCATGTCTTGTTTTTCTTAGTTTTGTAGGGAAGTCAATGATACATTTACTAGAGATATATGCTTACTCATTATGTTTGAAGTATTCAGAATTTGAATAAGACCTCCCCTTCTTGTCTGTTCATTCTTTTTTTATGTGATACTTTTTGCCTGTTTCATTTATGGTTGAATGAGATGGACCAAAACTCGTTCATTAAAGTCCTCTTGATTTACGGACGCTTAAATTATGTAGTTATATACCAACGGCTTCAGAAGATAATGCTGTTTTAGTGTCAGCACTATTTTATGGTTTAAAGTTTTTCACATGGTGTAATGTCATTATCTATTTTAAGGTATTTGTTTAAATTGGGCTAAATTAATTTGCTTTTAAATTGTCAATGGTAGTTTTGGGTGGGTTGCCATTTGCCGATGTATGACCTTGTATCGCTATACTTTCAATTGCAAAGCCGAAGTGTAATGCACCAAATATGAACCTTGTATGATTTTGTGTGATCCAGCAAGATTAGCACGGTCTCTTTTCACGTTTTGATCTATCAAAAGCCCGTTGACCGCAAACTGGACTTCAGTTTCATAATTTTCCCCAGGCTGAATGAGATTTCACAATCTTTTCAGGACTACCATGCCCGAGGGTGTAAGATAGATAATTGTATTTGCAAGTTCCTTATAACATATTTGGTTTGTTGTAATAAAAATTTTATTATAGTTATATTTTAACGTGTTATAATAACATAGTTATTTAATATGCAAAATAGTTATTTTGCAGACTAAATTAATATAATCTTATTTCGCGAAATCATTAAATAGTCATTCCGAGCCTTTCATTGAATTACTATTTTAACTTTAAGCGGAATAAAAAATTACTTTAAAAATTCAAATCTCATATTGCTATTCTATTCTTATTTTATTCTATTCCTACATAATAATTATTTTGTTATAGCTCTATTGTATTTTATTGAACCAAAAATAATATCTTAACAAAAAAAAAAAAAAAACTTAAATTCAACATCATCATTGAATCGAGCTTCAATCGTTCAAATTATTAAATGAATCAAATTTAAATATCTTAATGTTTAACTTGAATAACTCGCCAATCATATTAAACATTTACTTTTAATATATATTTTTTACATTTGATCAATATTAAAATATCCCAATCGAAACTCAAGCTTACCAAAAACAAAATAATAAATTATTTTATACTAAATAAATGAATTTAATCATACAAATTCAATTTTAATAAACTCAATCAAACTTAAAGTCAAATTTGAAATTCAAATGAATCGATCCCGAACTTCTTATAGCTTGAGCTTTAATTTCCTATAGCTTGGCTTTATTACACGCACCAGCTAGGCCATCGAAATATATTTTAGAACTAAAACTTTCAGTTTTTGAGTAAAATAAATCTAGGAGGAAATTAATCACTCAATTCTCAGTGTAACTATTATCTTAATTCACCATAAACGGTCCACTATAGGATTCGCACGTTTCTTTGGGAAGAGGTGCACTTAAACAAGTTTCTTCTGAAACTCTAATTATTCATCCACATGTTTGCACAAAGAAAGAAAATAAAGAAAATGGCCATTCTTGTTTGCTCCATGAAACCAAAACGAAAATCCAGCTTAAGAGGAACTAGCAGGAAAAGCTTGTTAGCAGCCGGAAAAAAGGGGCAAAATCTTCCTTGAAGTGCCGATGCTGCCTGAAACACAAAGGATCGGTAATCAAGCAGTAGCAGTCAGGCAGGGGTGAAATGCAGTGCCACATGCTATCCACTGTCGCTTTCTCCCCCGTGGTATGACACATCCGGGAACCTTCAGCCACTCCCTGCTGATCACATTGTATGTAACTAATCGGTTCATTTGTCTTGATCGCAACGAGAACATGAGCAAACCTTTGTTGCCCAAGCAAGTCATTCTAACGTGCTTCCCGTAAAACTCTAAGCACCATATGTTTGGCATTCTGTCAACCTCCTTCCACAAGAGCGTCATCTTCTGCAGCTCCCATATGCAGACACAAGTAGCAGCATTCTTAGTCAGTAATCCTACAAGCATGATCCTGCCCTCGTACTCTGCAAGTGTGGGGTCACTCAGATGCAGTGGGGCCGGGATAATAAATTGCTTCCATACCCCAGTAACCATGTTGTAGGACACAATCCCTTCAGGGTCTGACCGCATGAAGTAAAGTGTGCTATCAACGGAAACAGCTTGTGACCGAAAGTTCAGTGATAGTGGCAGCTTAATGTTTGAGGGCATGGCTCCTGGTCGACTCCATGAATTCTTCACTGAGTCATAAACTTCATACTCTCCATCACACCCCACCCACATGACCTTGTAGCCTCCACTGGTTGAATTTCCATTAAGAGTCATTCCCACAGCAATACGCGACCACACCTTAACTGACCTAGCTGGCAACTCTTTAAATGACTGAGTCAAAGGGTTGCAGACATAGAAATTCCTATGACCAATATCAAGAAAGCAAACTAGACCACCTGCAGATGCAACTGGCAGAGCAATCATCTTTGCTGGCAGAAAAGCGATTGTGGGATGGTGCCATTTCCTCATGGACGGGTCATACATGGCTCCAACATTCATATTTTCATGAGTAATGGTATAGAACCAGGGATTGGGCCGTGGGATTTCAGCACAATGCTGAGAGAAACTTTGCGAGTCCAACAAGGAATTCCATTTACGGCAAACCGAGCGGAAGCGGAAGAATGTGGCTATGGGAAGTCTAGCAATGACAGCCTCAAAAAGGTCCTCGGGGAATTCTTTCCAAATATCTTGTTCCATAACCTCAGGTATAGCAGCACTTCCAGGCAATTTTCCTCTGTTCCGCTCCTTTCGTGGTTTCTTGCTTGGTGGAGGCACAACAGGTTCCAACATCTTACAATTTCCAGATTTCCCAGCAGCCATTACGAGACTGTAGTACTCGTCAGCAGAAGTATCATCGATATTCGGCAAACACCACCTGCATGGAAGCTAAAATGAGTAGTCATGTTGCTGCTTTCTACTTAAACTTGAAATAACCTGAACGATTACTAGATAACTACAATAACTTTAAGATCATTAAACTTAAACACGTGTAAAACTCTAGTAGAATACCAATTACACATTATCTGATCATATCACAATTCATATGGTACATACCTATAGTTATTAAGATCTATTTAATTTATGCAGCTCCAAAGAGACAGTTTATCAAATCTCCTCACCATTTTATTGATTGATAAAGGCAGCAAAGTATTTAATTACCAATCTTCCCTACTAACTAAGTTTATATATGAAAACAAACATGCAAATTGCAGTGGTATATAAATCAAAAACCAGGTCAGGACTTTCTTAGCAACATCTTCAATAAATTTTCAGGAGAACTAGGCCAAGACAGCACTGGGTACATAGATCAAAAACCAAAGGATCCTAGAAAAACTTTTGAAATATGAATACAAATTATAATAGAAAAATTCTCAAAACAGCATAATATATAAGGTAGCAAAGAAGCCTTGTGTCTCTGGAGCAACATGTTTCATAGATCTTGGCCTTACTAGTTTACATTAAAGAGGACCCTCAAAATACACCTTAGCAAGATAGACCTTGACCACCTAACATTTTCGTTAGAAAAGAACCTCAAAATGAACCTTAGAAACATTGATCTTGAACAGCTTCAGAAATTGCCTCCACCACCTAAATATGGACAATGTGGGCACGAGATGCCAACATAGTTACACAACTGTTTCAGGATTAACACATGAAAGAATATATATGAACCTTAGATGACCAACTTCCAGAGTTGCCTTCATTGATAATATCTTAACTATGTGGATACGGGATGCCTACGCTACTTATTAACATACTCCAATTTTTCACAATTAACAGCTGAAAGAAAATCTAGTTGAAATATAGCAGATACTGGTTCTCTGTCCTTCGAATTGCAAGATAACAAGCCTGATAGGTCTACAGCAATCTCTAATAACTTATTCTGGTATAAATTTAAGCTCCTATAGGAGTCGAAATTTTAGCTCAACTTGGACTGTAATATCAAGAACATAAATGCTAGGTCTAAGACCTTCAACCAAATTACATCAGAATCACAAATATAATATGCATGGTACTCATCAGAGTTTGTCTTAAATGAGAACAATGATGAAACAAATACAGAATGAAAATGTACAATACAACCAAGACAAAGTTACCAACCTAATTAGGTAGGCAAAATTCTCCATATTCATTGTGGTTGCTTTTACCGGTCAAATCTTTATTTTTTACCCATTTGGATGGATCCTGAATATTATGTGCAACAGGGTATTTATGGTATCTTGTGAAAGAGCCCAAAAATCAAATCATTGCATAGCCAAAGACCTCTATTCCTCCAGCTATTCACCGACATGCAATATTAAAAGAAATTTTCAACTATGTGCTAAGTTACATTGCCAAGAATGCTTTAGCAAAACGCATACATATGAAGGAGCATTGATAGAGAGATGCCTACTTTGGCATATCAACAAGCTGTGCATTATGAATTGACCAAGAATCCAGCCGACATTTATCTGTAAAACCCAAAGATTTTAAAGAGGCCTTGAAACAAATAAAGTCCAAAAGGTTCATTACTTGAAACCCCATGGATTAGCTAAATTACTACTAAATTGACTTTCTATTTTTCCTTCATATTTAGCAAGGGAAAAAAAAAAGAAAAAGAAAATTGAGAACAGCTGATTCGTCTATGTAATATAAGTAAGCAAGAACTACATGTTTAAGCCAGGTTTTTCTGAGAAAATCATTTTGCAGCAAACAACTAACAAATGAGATTCAATATACATAGTCAACCATGATCAAACGCTAATCACAACCAATAAGAAATATTCAAGTATCACTGATCAAAAGGCAGTGGTCAACAAGTTCAAAGTTAAGAATGAAAAGAAGGAAAGAAAAAGCATCAACCCCTAATAAAGAAGAGGGAACAAAAAATAAAAACTGAAAACTACAAAAGGGGAAAAGGAAAAGAAAAGCAAAAAGGAGTAAAAAAGAATCTACATGATTGGAATACAATGAAAGAATAATGCTGTTAACTTAAAAAATGGAATAAATCACTAATTTTTGTACAAAAAAGGAGTAGAAATTTGGTAAATAAGGAAATAAATAGCCCCAAAAATATCTAATGGAATTAACATGGCGGAAGCCCCTGAGAAAAGGGAAAAATTTGACAGAAAAGCATCACAGTAGCAAAAGAACAATTAAACAAAAATAATCTCGACAACAAGAAATGCATGAAAGAAACCAACATTGGTCAAGAAGAGAGGAAAACAAGATAACCTACGATTAAATCAGCTTATTTTAGTCAAAAAATATTAAAAAAAAAAAAGAACAAAGAAATAACAGAGAGAAATGCGAGGCAAGAGAGCAAGAAGAAAGTGAAGAGATCTATCTCAAGAAAGAAAGGAAAGGAAAGGAACGGAACCTGCGGCGGCGTTCGTCGGCGAGATGAGGCGGTTGGAGAAAGTGAAGAAGGTGAAAAGGAAAGGGAGGAGGAGGAGGAGGAGAGCCGTAGAGTTGCAAGAGTTCTTGAAGCTGACCGATGAGCTGCCTGAGCACGACCAGCCCTTCCATAAGCCCCCCCTTTCACAACAACAACAACAACAAAAAATGAAATTTCCTTTTGTCCTTTATTTCTTTTAATTCTCCCTCCGCTTTTTTTCTGCCATTGAAATACTGCTCTCTCTCTATCTCTATATATCTGTTTTCTTTGTTGTTTCTCCTTTATTGTGAAATTAGGGAATAGGGAGCCATTCTTAATACCAATTCAAGTTGGCCCATTTCGAATAATTTCTTGTAATTATTCTGACCCGCACGCTTTTTTGCCATCGTAATCATCCCCCACTTCTCTTTTTACTCAGACTAATCTTATCTATCTTTACCTTCTTTTGCCACTTTTCTCCTTTTCTTCATCCTTTTTCTTCTTTTTCTCCTTTTGAAATGGAACGTGTAAATAAAAATCTAAGTATTTATTAAGATAATATTATTTAATAAAAATAAAAGTATAATTAAATAATTTTTTAATTTAATAAATGTTAATATATTAAATATAAAAAAAGTAAAATATTAATTAAATAATCTTTTAACTGGTTGAATTTATGTCAATTCCCTAATATCACATTAATATTCCAAAAAGAAAAATCAAATTCAACTTCATAATGGAATTGCTCTTGAATATTTTGTCAAAACTCACCACTACTAATAATTGCATGTAATTTAAATTCAAAACTTTTAAAGTTAAATCTTTTTACTATTTTAAAAATTAAAATAAATTTAAATTTTAAATAAAAATTAATTTATTTAAATCAGATCCAAAAATTAGATCTAATTTAAATTATATTAATATTTAAATATATAAATAAATTTAAAAAATAATTCAATCTAAATTGATAAATATCAAAAACTCAGTCTAAATTCAACTAATTTAAACCGCTTCCACCACTACTTTTATCTCGGGCCTACTTGCAATGATTGCAAAGAATTTTATATTCATTGTAACAATTAAATCAAAAGTAAGTTGCAAATGTTAATTAGTTAATATAATTTAAAAATAATTTATTTGATTTTTTAAATAATTAATTTAATATAAAAAATTTTAAAAGAATAAAAATATCGACGGGTGTATGTAAATATAATTAAGTAAACTTTATATTAAAAAAAATAGGTGTAGAGGTAAGTTTTGAGTATTTTAATCTACTTGGGGATTGTTCTTTCCACGCATACGGCATGATTGTTTGTCACTCCCCACCCAACTTCTTTTTTATCCTTTTTTTTCTTTTTTTTTTTCCAATTTTATGATGATTTTGTTAGATTTACGGAAGTACCAACTCCCATCATTATATTGATGCCCTTTCCCTCCCCTTCCCCTCCTTCCATCAAATGACATTTTTGCCATCACTTTTAATGTTACAACAATATGTAAATTGAACAATAATTGGTTTTTCCTTTTGAATCAAATTTACTTAAAATTTTAACTTTTTTTTATTCCTTTTTGGGGGATTATAATGTTTCTAAAACAAATTTAAATCTCCCTTTCCTTCAGAAAAATGTAAGTATGTATTTGTATATATAAAAGTTCTTCCAATTGCAACCTACATAAAGCAGTGGATATGATAATTAATTAATGCTTAGATATGTTTGCTTTACTATTTTCATATTTTTTTAAATTAATTTTAGAAAAGATAAGTTATTGGTTGACGAAATTTAACTTAAAAATGTATAAAACGTTTTTCAAAAAGATAAATTAAAGCAAAAATATCAATTCCTAAACAAGCTTTACCTATAAGATCGATCCTAAAAATAGAAATTAAAGTAAAATAAAAAATGAACAGTTTTGTCCTTTTTATATCAATGCATAATTAAAAATATATATATTTTATCTATAATTATTCAAATAGGAAAAAAATATTAATTAAAAGAATTTATTTTTTCGAAGATAATATTTCGTGAAACAAACGTAAACAATACTTTTAATAAAAAATATATATACATCAATCAATTAAAATGCTTTGGTTGTTAATCAACATGAAAACGTTGTCGAATGTGTTTGGCTTTTTATTGTGTAATACAATACATTGTATTGTGCCTTGCCTTAAAGAAAAAAAAATAGAAATTGTTGGAGCGAAAGAAAGGTTTTTTCCTGAAGGGGAAAAAAAAATGGAGCTTTCTTCAAGCATTTAGCCATTGAATAAAATGAGCAAGCAATCAAAACCAACAAATTGAAATGATGGCAAGCGAC
>JBBYHM010000016.1:1459965-1481583 GCA_038381775.1 Adansonia rubrostipa | reverse complement strand
TTAAAAAAAACTCTTAAATTATTATTTTTTTATTTAGACTCAAAATTTTTTATTTTTTTTAAAAATTATTTTATAATTTATTTAACCATAAATATATAATTATTTATAGGTCAGATTATAAATATAATTTTTTATAATTTAAGTTTAATTGATTTGAAATATTATTTAATATTAAAATTTTATTTAAATTTAATATAAAAATAATTTTTAATTTTTTATTAATTTATAAACAATTATTTAAATTTTTTGAGTTAATTAATCCAATTCAAACTTTAGCAAGAAATATTAAAAAAAATCAGACTATAATCCAACTTTATTTATGGATATATATACGAAAATTAAATTTAGAGATTTATTTAAATAAAATTAAAAAATAAAAATATATTTAAAAATGGTTAAAAAAGTAAAAATTTATTTAAATATAAATTAAAAATTGATATTTATTTGACGAAATAAAAATATTAAAAAAATTAAAAAATTTAAGAAAGTTTTTGATTATTTTAATCAAAATGGAAAGGCGTTGCGGGTTCATTGTCGTAATTGATGAAAACCTCAGCCCGAAAGCCAAGTCATGCGAACGAAATGATGCACCAACAACCCCAACCCAACCCCCTCTCAACCCGTCTCTAGATGACCGCCCAAGGTTTGCTTCAACGTAGAACTTGCAACCTTCAACAATCAAGATACTTGCTTTCCCATTATTGCTTTTACCTAAACTTCACACTTCATCTTTGTTATTAATTATTCTTTTTATTAACGAAGATAACTTTCTAATCAAAATGAATCACTTATCTTATCCCTTCTAATATGACAAGGCTAAAATTAAAAATGAGTCCTTGTATTAATTATCATGTAATATTATAAAAAAATGACTTATTTTTTTAAATTTAACACATGATCGGAAAATATTATGTAACGATGTATACTCCACCTTACTCATGCTACATGACAGTTCTGTCTCAACTAATAAAATAAGTTAATAATGCTAGATGCTAATTTTTTTTTTTTTAACTACTATGGTTTGTTTTCTTTGGGGTACGAGAAAAAGGGGAAAAAAAGTATGTCTTAGTAGTATCTTTTTGCCGAGTCTAGTCAATGATTTGAATTTTTTTTCTTTTATTTAATTTTAAGTTTAATATATCTATATTATTAATTATTAAAAAATCTTTTTAATAATTAAATATTTATATATTAATTATCTTTCAAATTATATCATTCTCTCTAATTTGATAATTAAAAACATTTATTATTAAATATTTATATTTTACTTTCATCGTATATATTAATTTAAAGCTTAATATTAATAATATATTATTTTTTTAACTAATAAATTGTAACACATCAGCACTTTAATTTTTAAAATTATTTTTAATTTAAAAATTTTTTAAAAAATTTATACAGTATCACCAACGTGTCATGATTTTATTAATTAAAAATTATACGTTATTAAAGTTAAACCTTGGGCTAATACAAAAATAAAATTTTAGTATATAATTATAATTTTTTCTTTTAAATATTAAATTAAAAAATAATATAATTTTAATATTAATTTATACATTAACTCTAAATTTAAATACATAATAATTTTTTATTAATTTAAATGATAACAGATCCATTAAAATGGACAAAACTTGTATTTAGATTGAAAGTCAAATCATCCACCGAATCAAACAAATGTTTTAAATTTTAGGTAGGTTAAGGGTGTAAAAGTGAAGGAATAAGATTTAAAGGAAATAGAAAACACGGAAGAAAAGAAAAGAAAAGAAAAGAAAGAAATGAAGAAAAAAAGGGGGGAAGTCATGATGAAGGGGAGAGGGTAAAGTCATGGCAATAGGAAAGAGAGGTTAATTAGAAATGATAACAATGATGACGTTTTGTCAAAACCGGGGTCTGGAATGGCGGTGTGGTAATCATTTCGGCTGCTCTAAGGAAACACAAACTTCTTATTTATTTATTTTTTGTTAATAATTTTGGGTTTTGGTGGGAAATAGTGGTGGGTGTGTATTTTGCATCATGGTTGATGATGCTCATCATCATGGGTTTCCTCCCTTTATAAGTTCATTTTTTGAATTTGTTCTCAAATATAATATTTATTATTTTTTTAAAATTTTTAAGTATTATTTTAATATATTTTGAAATATGTAAAAATTAAAAATATAGCTATTTTACATAATTTTCCTTACTATTTTGTTTTTGAATATCTGATTTTACTCTTTTGTTTTTTTAATAAAAAATTACAACTTAAACATAAAAATTTATATTATAAATATTTTAAACATCGTTGTTGAAATGATTACGAAAGATAATTATTTCAAATCCGTGACTCTGTTCATGGTTTTTACGGTATTGTTGTTTTTGCATTTGGTCTCAAAGTGCATATAAAGTAGAAATCACATCAGTCTTCAGCTTGCTTTTGGGAGATAATTATGGCTTCAAAGACAAAAGTCGGGTACTAAAATGTTTTCCCCCCCCTAGTTTATAAAATTCCAAACTCAATTGTCTTCAAAAAGAAAAAAAAAATAAACTCAATATTCCATTCAAACATTATTTGAAATTGTTTTGTTATATGCAAATGACAAGTTTATTTATATTAAATAAAAATAGGAAAAAGACTTGCTAGGTCATAAATTGTACAACAATTTTTTTACACTGATAATTGGTGTATTTATTTGTGTTTATATTATTTATATATTATAATTATATTTAAATTATTATATATTTATATAAATTATAACGTATTAATAATTTATAATATATCTATATAAATATATAATATTCGTAATATTTTTATGTTGAAATTTATCAAGCTTAGATATTGCTATACTATTTTTTCCGGTCCGCTTTAAATGGGTTGACAAAATTTTTCACTGGAGTTTGGACATATAGCCCAAATGAGGCATCTGAGTCCTGCCCAAAAGTAGACTCGTGACTCAAAGAGTTTCACGGCCTTCATCTTCGGGAGAAATTCTACTGCGAAGATATAATACTCCGGATCTTTATATTTAATTAGAGTAATTATCATATGAGTTTTTTATTTTGCTATTGAAATAAATTATTTTTAATTAATAGAATCTTTATTTGGAGGACAAGTTTAATTAATAAAATTTTTTTATCAATTGAAATAAAATTAAAGACGATAAAATATGATCTTCATGGATTTAGCATCAATGAACTTTGAATTTACCCAATTTAGTTATAAAATTAAATTTGAGTATAAATTTAAATTTTAAAAATTTATCGTCCATGCAGAGAGGCAAGCTTGGCTTTATATATATATATATATATAATATGGGTTCTATTTCGTTCCATTTGGACTATCAATTCAATTCTGTGTAAAAGTTTCTGCATTAGGTGATTTTGTTTTTCCTGCATTAAGTTTTGGGGTTTTGATTATATTTTGTGAAATTTTTAATTATGATGCTATTTTTCTGAGTTTTTTGCTATGTGTCTGCATTGGTTATTATGGATTTCTACAATATGATTGAACTTTTTACCGATGCACACGACTTTTTATTACAATTTTTTGCCTGTAGAAAAAAAATTGATTATCAACAATCTCATACATTGTAAGAAAAAAAACAAAGTATAATACATATTAATAATATTAATTTAATATTATCTTTTTATTTAAGCTTTTATCTCAAATTATACATCTGAAATTGTTTTTTATTCTTACTTAAAATTATTTGAAAAAGCTTAAACGTATAATGTTCTCTCATATTAGTTAATTAAATAAAAGTTAAAAGGCGTAAGTAAATTAAAAATATAAAAAATTAAAATAAAAAAAAACCCTCTCATTAGGCTTGTTTTCCAAGCCCCACCTTTTACAATTCAAATTTTCACTCTATGCACACATAACCGATGCCTATAGACACAATTCAAATATTTAATTAACATTTTAAGAAAGTTTTTTGCATTTAATATATTATTTTATTAAATAAAAAAAAGTAACATTTTAATTAAACTTATATATATATATATATATATCCTTATTCAGAGCACACTGGTCAACATTTCTCTGGATATAATTGTTTTAAACCGTAATTCTTCTAAAAGTTAAAATGCATAAATTTCTTCTTTCAAGATTTCCAACACATCTACATTGTTTATGAGCAAGTGAGAAGATGTTGAGTTCACATTCAATGAATGACATGGATTTAAAATGCAGTGAGTTTCAGTTTCATTTTCATTTTCATTTTTCAAAGTTAAAAAAAGTTTGGTGCAAAGCCAATTGCAGAAAGATTGATGTTACCCTGTGACCTTAATATGAAACAACGAACTCTCACCAAAACAAAAACTAACTGCAACCTTCTTACATTTTTTACTTGTCACCTTCTTACTCATAATCCCATGCATATTACATGATTACAAATTTATTGCAATTTTCAGATTCTTTATAAAGCACGGGCAGTCGCCTTGAATACTTCACTGCAAATCCTTCGTATCAACTATGGAAATTCCAACTCCAATACAGCATTTCGAAGCTTATGGTGAACATATTTTCCGTAGCAAATACCCCCCGGTTCCAGTGCCTGATAACTTGACGCTGCCGGAATTTGTTCTCCAGGATGCCGAGTTATATGCTGACAAGGTAGCATTTGTCGAAGCTGTGTCGGGGAAATCGTATACTTATGGCGACGTGGTTAGAGAGACGGGGAGGTTTGGGAAGGCCTTGAGGTCGATTGGCCTCAGGAAAGGCCATGTAGTTCTGGTGTTACTCCCAAATGTTGCTGAGTATGGCATCGTTGCCCTTGGAATCATGGCTGCTGGGGGTGTTTTCTCAGGTGCAAACCCGGCGTCACACCCGTCGGAAATAAAGAAACAAGCAGATGCTGCAAATGCCAAGTTGATAGTAACAAATGGCCCAAACTATGAAAAGGTGATGAAATTAAATGCCTCTAATAATTACAAACTCAACATGCTATATGATCTTAGTAATATTAACCATCAGCCACTTGAAAAAACAGGTGAAAGATCTGGAGCGGCCGGTCATTGTGCTAGGTGAGGAGCGCATTGACGGTGCCATGAATTGGGACGAGCTGCTGGAAGCAGGGGACCGCGCTGGTGCGTGCACTAGGTTTGCCAAGGAGGAAGTTCTCCAGAGTGATCTATGTGCCCTTCCATTCTCGTCAGGCACCACAGGGATTTCGAAGGGTGTAATGCTGACCCATAGGAATTTAGTGGCTAATCTATGCTCTTCTCTCTTCAGTGTAGGGCCGGATATGGTCGGTGAAGTCACCACATTAGGCCTAATTCCATTTTTTCACATTTATGGGATCACCGGAATCTGTTGTGCCACGCTTAGGAACAAAGGAAAAGTGGTGATCATGAATCGGTTCGATCTTAGGACGTTCCTGAATGCATTGATCACACAGGAGGTGACATTTGCCCCCATCGTGCCACCAATAATTCTGGCCCTGGTAAAGAATCCCATAGTGGAAGAATTTGATCTTAGTAAGCTCAAACTCAGGGCTGTCATGACAGCAGCTGCTCCTCTAGCCCCTGAGCTTCTTGCTTCTTTTGAAAAGAAGTTCCCTGGTGTTCAGGTCCAAGAGGTGAGCAATGCTGAATTCCCTACTTTTAGTCGGTTGAATTTCATGCTTTGCGTTATAGTTCTAAATATCTGTTTAACTCTTTGCTACTAGGCATATGGACTAACTGAGCACAGCTGCATCACACTCACCCATGGAGACCCCCTTAAAGGCCATGGCTCTGCAAAGAAAAACTCTGTTGGCTACATCCTTCCTAATCTAGAGATCAAGTTCATCGATCCCGACACCGGTCGATCTCTTCCGAAGAATACCCCGGGTGAATTGTGTGTCAGAAGCCAATGTGTGGTGCAGGGTGAAAAGAAACACGCCCCCCCTCCCCCCCCCCCAGAAAAAAAAAAAAAAAACAGCGATTGCTTCATATATCATTTGGAAGGAAATTAGACTTGGCACTTAAATTTATTACTATTGGTACTCTTTGTGACTGATATTGCATTAAGGGATAAAAGGTTTTGAACCTTACAGGTTACTATAAAAACGAGGAGGAGACTAATCGAACCATTGACAAGAATGGATGGCTACATACTGGTGACATTGCCTATATAGATGATGATGGAGATATTTTCATTGTGGATCGCATCAAAGAGTTAATCAAGTATAAGGGTTTTCAAGTAAGTTCAAGATTTTAACATTTTTCTGAACCACTTTTTCATTTTTGTCTTTTTCTTAATAAAAAAGACCCATTTTATTGTTGAGAGTTTCTTTGAATAAAAACAAGACAGCATAGTCAACATCACAATGGAACCATAGCAAAGAACTCACAAATTACTTGTCGACTGTTTCTCTGATTTTTCATGTGGTAATGACATTAGCAAATTGCCGTAAAATTTGTCAGAAAGGTTAAGCATACATGTCAGGATCAAAACGACAGAAATGTTGTTTGGAACAAAATAAACCAGGCCTAAGTATTTGATTTGCGATGGACAAGAATGAGTTGCACCCTATTACCCGTTTCGCATTGTCGACTTCTTACACGTAAGTGAGATCTATATACTCAATTAGACTCCCTAGGCTGAGCTGGGCTTGTTTAACTTGGTATTAAAGCAAAGTTTTTTGCACGTTTCGTTGATTGCCTGACCTGTCAAATATTTGTCGACAAAAGTGTCAAAAGTTTTACATTGTCTACCGTAGCTTGTATAACTTAAAATGTTTTCCGTCTTACAAGCAAAATTTAGAGGTTGGGTCCCAGCCGACAACTTGTTAGCCTGAGAAGAAACTGGGCCAGCCAGATTAAATAATAGACCAGGCTACAGTTAACAGAGTTAATTTCGATCTCACAAACCACGACAAACCTTCTTGGCAATTTCTCAGAGCGCTTCAATTGGCTAAAATTCAAAGTTCTGGTGACTTCGACAGGTAGCTCCAGCGGAGCTAGAGGCTATCCTCCTTACTCATTCCTCAGTTGAGGATGCAGCAGTGGTGCCGTACGTATACATCTTGGCCGCCGGTCCGTCCGGTGTGTCAGTCTAATTTTAGTTTGATTCATCCGACAGTTTATATATATATATATTTACTGGTGATTTACCAAATGTTTGTGTTTAATTTCCATGTCAGGCTGCCTGATGAAGAGGCAGGGGAAATCCCAGCTGCATGCGTTGTTATGAACCCAAATGCCAAAGAAACCGAAGCAGACATCATGGACTACGTAGCCTCCAACGTTGCGCACTACAAGAAAGTGAGGGTTTTGCAATTCGTGGACACGATTCCGAAATCCCCCTCGGGGAAGATCATGAGAAGGCTTTTGAAAGATATGATGATAGAAAATATGGGCAAAAATAGTTCCAAGGCAACTTTAACCGTGCCTAAATAAGCAATGTTAAAAGGACCAGACCGAAAGCCGAATTAATCAGACAATTAATCTTCGGTTTGAACATATTAATTTGATAAAACCTATTTTTTCAATATTTAAGAAGTAATTTTAATGTCAAACAAATATTAAATATAGTTTTTAATTAATAAAAATTTGTGTTTTACTTAATATTATTTTTAATATAAAATAAATAAGTTAAAATTCAAATCTTATTGATTACAAAATTAAATTAAAAACAATACAAAACTCATATTTTACTTATTAAACAACTGTTTCTATGCTGGTTAAACGTCTCTCTAAATTAATATATTGTACTAGACTAAATAACCACCTTCCAAATCAACTCAGTCCAATTTTTTAATCGCTGTAAATGAGCTCAAACAACCTTTTCTTCTTGTTGTTGTTCTGCTGTTTGCTTCCCTTTTCTAGTCCTAACATCCATTAACTCTACTAAGCTACCCCATTGTTATGCTGTTTAAAATATAGATATACTTGTACTCCCCTAATGTAATTAATAGCAGCTATACTTTGTCTATATCTGCCCGGCAGATCTTAACGCCTCGTTGGTGCTGTGATGGTAGCTAGGATTTAGAAGCTAGCAATTTTACTGGGAAGTTGGAAATATGATTGACCTAAGATTTGGTGATAAGGTCCTAACTAGGTTGACTAATTTGTTAAGAATTTGGTCAACAATGATACTCTGACACCATGATAAGTTAAAAAAAATTAAATACAATATAAATAAAAAATATAGATAAATATATGAAATTTTTAAAATTTATATAAAACAAATAATTAAAATATCAAAAGTAATATAAATAATATTTTAAATATTATTATAATAAAAATATCTCAAACATCATATAAATATCTTAATTAACATATTTACATTTTTTAATGAGCATCATAACATAAAAAAATGAAAAACCCAAGAAACAAATCTCGTACTCAAAATTAAAAAAATAATAAACACAAAATTTAATTAATTAATTAATATAATTATTTATTATTTAATATATTTAAATTTAAATTTTTATATTTATAATTATTTTTTCTTTAGTATCAGTATTTAAAATTTAATTTTTTGGTAAACAATCCCACTTAAATAACAGTTTTAGCCACGCAACGACAGTTAGCCACATTCAAAAGACACACAACAAGCAATAAGAAAAAGAAAAAAAATGCGAAATTTAATTTTAAATTTATTAACTTTATGAGCTTTAAGTGAAACTTTTTTGATTTCTAAACATGGGTATTATCGAGATCTTACTGTTTTAATTTTTTAAAAGAAAAATAATAATAATTAATTTTAAAAAGTTTAAAAAAAAGTTTAAAGATTAATTTAGGGAAAAATGCCCACATTGGTCGACGCAAGATTAGATGAATATTTTAATACTAAAATAAACAAGCTTAATTTTATCCATAATACTTTAATTTTTATTTTATAATATCCGGTGGAAGTGAAAAGACCCACCTCTCACTGTCCACCTATCTAATTTAAACAACAAAGTTGTGGACATTGGATAAGTGAATTATTTTTAATATTTTAATGCACAAGTGTGATTATTTTATTATAATGATAATCCGAAGATTGGACTTCCTTTTATTCTCTTAATTAATATTATTATAAATGATAATCTCAAGTTGTTCAACTTGTTTGGAAAAAGATATGTTCAAAAAATTAAATACTTAATTTAATTAATTAATAAAATTATTTAAAAAATATATATTTTATTTAATGTTTTTAAATATTAGATGTCAACGTTTAAATAAATTTTCTTTTTTTATTTACAGATTACAGTTGAGAGAATACGTAGATTTAAATATCATGGATCGACTCGTCTCCCTGTTGTTGATGTAGTGACTGAGCGGACTCGGTGGACAATTCGGGTGGGTTTTTTTTATAAAAAAGGAAAAGAGAAAATGATTCCCGGCCATGGGCTATCTGGTCACTGACAAGAACAAGGGCACCCTTTCATTACCGTCCAAAAGGGAAAATTTAACCTGCAACAATTTGCAACTAACTTTTCTACCGACACGTGTCGTTAATTTTGATAATTTCTACCAAATTTCTGCATTTTTTTAATTCAACAAATAATAATAGTACACAACAAGTAAATAAATAAAATAAAAATAAAAGAAAAATATTTCTTCCTAGAAGGCTAGGCTTTTTGTGTTGGGCCCCCTCTTCCTATCTCTTTCGTTGTTTGTTCCTCCATTTTCAGTCTCTGAAAGACTGAGACTCAGACAGAGCTGTGCGCTTTGCTTTGCTGGGCCTTGTTATCTCCAATCCTTTTCAAGCTCTTTATTTTTTTTCTCTCCTTTTCTTTTCTTTTTTTTCTTCTTTTGTTTGTTTTCTGATCACCATTTAAGTACCGATCGGTAAGTAACTCAATCTCACCAGAAAGTTCTTCGCTTTTTTATTTTTGGGCACTTTGTTTTCACTAAACGCCGTAAAAAAAAAAAAAAAAAGAAAGAAAGAAAGAGGGAAAGAGAAGATAGAGATTCTTTTTTTATTAATAAAAGAGAGTAATAATGAGTCGCTGGAATTTTCCATAAATGGGGAAACATCTCTTGTTTTTGCGGCTCAGATTGAAACATCATTTTCTTCATTACCTTCCACCATTATTATGTGAATTTGTTTTCACTTTAGAAAAGGTAATTTTTTGAAAGCTGTTTTTTTCTTTTTCGTTATGGTTCCTTTTCTTTTTGTGATTTCTGGGGAAAGTGAAAGAAAACGACAATGGTTTTTTTTTTGTGGGGGGGGGGAGGGTAAAAGGGGTTCCTTTTAATTTTTCGCCCTATATTTCTGTCTGAAATCTGAGTAGAATTTATCAAATCTTCAAAAGAATAACGATACGATTAGTCATACCTTAGAAGGGGACCCGATATTTTCTAAAAATTTACTCTTTCATGAGTTGTAGTATATAATTTTTTTTTAAAGTAAAAATGACAAATTTTAGTTTATTTGTTTGTTCTGTTTCTGTTTCAATGCAAAATTATTTTCTTTAATGGAGAAATAAAAATTTATTTCTTTTATGAATTTTTGTTGCATTTTTGTTGTTTGTTGATCGATTCTAAATTTGTAATGTTTTCTGTGGGGATAAAAAAAAAAAAAAAAAGGTTGCCATAGCTTTTTTTTTTACTGTTGAATCGATGGTGGATTAGGGTTTCGTATTTATTTATTTATTATTATTATTTTACAGCTGTTGATTGGTCGTTGTGGGTGTCAGACAGGGACCTACTTCGTAAGATTGCCCAGATAATTGAATGCGAATTATTGGAATTCTGAAGGTTTTTAGAGTAGGTAACGCGATTAAAACGTGAATGTATTTCTTTGTTAGCCCATCTACTTGGATATTGTTACTCATTAGAATTATTGAAGAGGGAGAGAGAGAGAGCTGCTCGGGAGACTTGAGTATTTTTTTTCCCCTACAAAGGAGATCGTAGCTCCGAAAAGATTGCATATATGCGGATTTGAATTATGTGATTGGATGAATTAACTGAGTAAAGCTTTGGATTCAGAGACCGGGTAGGTAGTTTCAGATGGGTTGATAGGTAAGGGTGAATTTTTCTAGAATTTTGGTGGTGGAATTTACTACAGGTGTTGCAGGTTTAGGGAATATTATATATTTTTACTTGGGGTTGAAGTGGTACTTTTTTATCTTGATGGTAGAGCGAATACAGAGACCCTTTGGCCTTATGGTGTCAGTTTGTTTGTTTTAGGAATAATGAAAGGAGGCCGAAAGCTGTACTGCTATTCTTGTTCCGAATTAGCAAGGTCTAATCTATGATTTCTTTTTGTGTTTGCTTAAGTTGTCTGCTTTAGAAGGATGGAGATTGATATCTGCGTAAAAAATTGCTTGACTTCAGTTGCTTGTTTGAGTTGAACCTCTTTGCTACTCTAGTTGAGATTTTTGAGTGAAATGTACTTGAAGTTGCATCAAGAAACCTTTTTAGTGCAAAATTGGGGGAGCATTGAATAAACTATTTTCTTGTTAAAGTGGATTGAAAATTTTCTAATTTGTAACCATCTAGATCTGAGTAACAGAAATGGTTAGGCTCTGATGCTGTGAGGTTTAGTGGTAACTTTCGTACTTGATATGTTGGGGTTAATTTTGCTTATCAGTTGTTTTGCATGCTATGTATCTATATAGATTCCCTGAATGCTCTGCTTCATATATAAGGTCACTGAATTTAGCATGATTGAAATTCTATCTAGTTTATTTCCTTTATGAATTCAACAAGCCTCAAGGTTATATTTCAGGATCTGGTGACAAGTTGCTAAGCTTTTATGTGAAGAAGATTGTGTGAAGTGTTGTATGAGTTTCTCTCTGATGGAGTGCAATGTCAAAGCCCCCTTGCAATCGGATTGGGAAAACCTCATGATGTTAAATGCGACACCATCTGAAATTTCAAAGAAGCTAAGACTGGTAGATTGGGATATTGACGGAGAGGTAGGAGTGGACTCTGGGTCTCTCTATTCTTCTGGTGTTGCTGGAGGCAGTGGTGGTTCTGGCTCAGATTTGGGCCTTGCTTCTTTGTCTAAAAGTTCGAAATCTGCATCCATTAATTCTACATCTATGGGAGAGATAAAAGCGACCAAGTTTACTTTGGAGGGTTTTCAAGCTATCCCAGATGATATTAGCAGTAAGAAAGACGTTTCCAAGGTTGAGCAGGCTGGTATTTCCGCAACACCTGAGGCTTCAGTTGGCTCTGGTGAGCCATTGCTTAGTTTGAAGCTCGGTAAACGAACATACTTTGAAGATATTTGTACAGGAAGCAATGCAAAGACTTCATCTTATTCTGCCACTCCTGGACAATCTCCTACCCCAGCAAAGAGATCGAAACCCAGTTGTCAGAGCACACATATTCTTCGTTGCCAAGTCGAAGGCTGTAACCTTGACCTCTCTTCGGCTAAAGATTACCATCGGAAACACAGAGTTTGTGAAAGTCATTCAAAGAGTCCAAAGGTCATTGTGGGTGGTCTGGAACGCCGGTTCTGCCAGCAGTGTAGCAGGTAAGATTATGTCCTTGGTTTTGGCGATTTTTTATGTTGGAAGTTGATGGTATCCAGGGATATTGTCTTTATTGATTGTGTACTTTTCATGATATTCTAATTATTTTAGTATTAAAGACTTGAGTTTCTAAGTTGATAGTAGTGATTTGATTCCTTATTAATGAGCTTGTGATTCTATCTCATAATGAATGTTGAAAGAATAATTATTGTTAATGATGTCAAAGGTTCCATGGCCTGTCGGAGTTTGATGAAAAGAAGCGAAGCTGCCGCCGTCGTCTTTCTGACCACAATGCAAGGCGTCGCAAACCACAGACAGATGCAGTCCACTTCAGTGCTGCAAGGCCTTCATCAGCTCCATATGGTACTGGTTTCAGACTCAAATTTGATTTGTTTTTCTGCTGATAATATTTGCTATACCGGACGCTTTATATATATATGTATATGTATATATATTCTTTTGACTCTCAAATTATGGAGTTGAGTTATTCATTAACCAAGTCATATCTGGGTTTTTTCCTTTTTAATGAATCAAGGTGTTCGTCAATGAATGGTTCTTGGAAGTCATATCTTAATATTTGCCTGCATTTGGTTGGAAATAATGTTGCATGCCCGTATTTGAAGCCATTTCTTCTGGTTTTCTTATGTTTGCATATCATAATTTTCAACTAATTATATACCTCAGAAAAGGCGTAGTTTACGCAAAATTTGACAAATACATACCCAGAATTGCTAAGTTATAAAGTCTACAGAGTTCAAAATGTCTAAGTTCATGATGCTTCTCGAATTCCTATCATGCGGTTCTTGATATGTGTATGCCATTTACATGTCCACCGAGATATTATGGGAATTCTTATCTCCTGCATATCCAGCACTTCCTTTAACTGTTTAATTTAATATATTTGTGGAAAGATCTACACCATACTTCATTGGATGTTATGCTTCTAGCGTAGTTGCTGTTCCACCTTTCAAGGTAAAAGTCATGTCTGCAATCTTGTCTGTTAGCATCTCTTAACAGTATGATCTTGTGGTCATGCTAGTATGATTGTGTTGTAGGGACATGCTAATGGTTAAGACTTGATAATTTGCGCCTCAGCTTGTGCAGATGGAAAGCAAATGATTAGTTTTGCCTGGAATAAAGTGCCATTTCTTTATAATGCTAGACTCAGCGAAAATTTTACATGGGAAGGCACATTCGACTCCAAGTCCTCTCAAATGAAAGGCTATGCGCCTACAAAAGTTGGAAATGTCAATGGACAGCTGCAACTGCCCGGCAACCAGCTGTTGAATTCCATCACAACGCGATGTCATGAATCAAATAGATTCCTGCCTGCCAAGGGCGAGCACAACGCAGCTGAGGTTGTGAACCAAGGTTTGTTTTGTTTTTCTTATTAGGAAATAAGATCTTCATCACAGGCAGTTGTTTTTTGATTGTTGATATATGATATCTAGCGTCTTCTACTGGTGTTTTTAACCCAAAACTTTGCTTTTAAATGCACCTAATAACTTAACAAATACCTTCAAGAATGTTCCCTTTAGAGGAAAGCTAACTTTACCCGTATGTAGCATCTTATTTTTGGTTAACAAATTTGAGAAAATGATTCTTGTGTTTTGAGATCCTTATGTTACAAGTGTTTCCTGTATGCTGTTTGATAGCATCTGCTGATTTGTTTACAATCTTGATCCAGAATAGGATGCATAGTGAAAGGTGATAAATATTTGATGATGAAAATATTGTTCTCCATTGAATGGTCAATGTACATTAAATAATGCTACTCACATACGTATAGAAAATTTTGTGGAATATAATACATGAGTTATAGATAGCTTTATAATTAAATTTGCTGCACAGAGGTACATCGGTACGTGTCACTGATCCCCGACGAGAGAAGATTCTTGTGGCGCTGAAGACCCTCTCCTGCTTTGTAAAAATGATGGTCTCCTAACTAAACTGATATACAAGCTAACAGGTTTTTTGTCAAAATTTTGTAGGTGTAGAAGAATCTGCGGTAGCTTCAAATATGGGTACGACACAAGACCTTCATCGTGCTCTCTCTCTTCTGTCAAACGATTCCTGGGTTTCGTGTGAGCCAAAACATGGCTCACTTGCTGCCTACTCCACTACCATGCATGTTAATGCTACCAACAGCATGTTTGAGCGAACAATGAATGCAATGTCACAAGGTTTCCCACATGCGTTATCTGAAAACTGGGGGATGGAACAACAGACAACTCAACCCCAAGTGCATGCAACCTTGCATAGTGATGATGGTGACAACCATTTTCAAGAGTTCCAGCTACTCAAGGCTCCATATGATAGTGGCTTTTATTCCAATCAGATGAACTGATTGAGAAAAAATTTCATTCCAACTTTGTAAGGTTCACACGTTGAAGATATGTAAAGCTTAACAACTAGCGTAGTCCCTCCATCCCCCACCCCTTTAATATCCCACGTAGTTTGGGATTTCTGATCCTCTTGAAGTCAATTCACTCTTAAATATTGTGTCAGTGGTGCACAAATATGCGTAAACATAAAATCTCTATCCATGTCCGAAGCGACATTTCCATCCTTTTGCTTTAGCGTCATGCTGTGTTACGACATGACGTAACTAAACGTTAATTTGTTTGTGTTCTTAGTGTAGAATAAAAATTCACAACGAATAATCGGCGACTTTGTTTGATCTCATTTTAAAAGTCGGATAATAATGTGACCGATAAATGGCCAGCAGAAAAAATCATATTGAATTAGTAGAAAGTTCATTTTATATAATTTTCTATCCCATAATCACAAAAATTGGATAATACTGAAACCAACAAATGACCAACAGAAAAAATCATATTGAATCAACTAAAAAAAAGTTCATTTTATATAATGTTTTTTATTTTTTAAAATTATATTTAACGAGATTCAAACATTTAATTTTTTTTTCTTATTTTTAGTCAGAATCATACTATTTAATAAAAAGCATTTTTGTCTTTTAAATAACAACCATATAATATTTGATTTATATTAAATTAATTGTTTAAACATTAAAAAAAATGTAATCAAACCGGTTAATCAGTTGCATTGAAAATAAGAAGACTTGATAAAACTTGCATCAAGTTTTGAAACACGTTCAAGCAGAAGAATTCCAATTTCCAAGTGCTTTTGCTTGATCTGTCCATGTCATGTTAAACATTATTCTTGAATATTAGAAAAAAAAAAAAAAAAAAAAAAAGTAAAATGCTGCTGCCGTTATATTTCCTAGTGTTTTAATACAACACTCAAAGTGTCAGAGTGGGAGGTCCTTCGAGCAAAAGCAGTGTTTACAAAGCATTAAAACTCATACCAACTACACCAGGCATCAGTCGAAATCTCAAATGACCAAAAATTAAATGGCTACCAGAAACGTTGATAACATAGAAGACTGGACTTAAATGCAAACATGTGACACTGACAAGAAAACAGTAAGTTTTCAATTTAACATAACAAACCCCCACTGACGATCAAAGTTGACCACAGTATCTTAACAACGATGCAATTATAATGTGCCAACATGGAACTATGCTTTAACCTGAGACGGTCCCAAATAGGAGACATATTGACCAAACAAATCTCCAGTTATATCATCTTTAATGGGTTAGTGTGTTTATTCCTGAAAAGATGTAAAGAAAATTCTTTAAAATTACAACAATACATCCGTGTTTATACCATGTCACAAGCAAAACGCACCATACTAAAATGGCCTCTACTTCCTATGGTCAAAGTAGAATAATAACTGCAAATTTCTTACTCCCAGCATTACTTGGGGAAAGAACTAATTATATTGGAAGTTCGACTTTTTCTTATGCTTCTAATAGACGCTTTCTTTTTTTCTTTTCACTACAAGGAAGCCGTAGCCTAGGAATAGGGAGGGGTTGTAGATGCTGGGATTCAAACTCAAAAACGAGTTTGCAGCCTGGGAATGGGGGAAGATGTTATAGATACTGGGATTCAAACTCCAGAATTGTAAAATGCCACCTCTTAAGGGTGGTTGCACAAACCAATTAGGCTAAAACCCGGGTTCTCTTAAAGAAGCTTTCTGTTGACACAATGAGAACCAAACACAGACAATACAAAACCGAATGAAAACCAGAAATGTACCAACTTGCAGTATCTTTTCCCCACTAGCAACATATCTAAGTCCACAGTATCATGCTCACTAGAATAGCTGAGTTGATTCAAAAGTACAAAACAAACCTAATAGAAACCATAACCAACCTGTAAATATTTTCCAGATTAAGATGGCTGACACATAATGTGCCAATAATCCATAAAGACCACAAATACCATGGCATTAATACAAAAACTGGACACTGATCATGAGAAGGTAGAGAAACTTGACAACTGCTGCAACATGAGGACGACAAGACTGACTTTCAGACACCCATATTGAGCAATGCTGGATGACAACTCTGGACCTTCTCAACCCTCAAACATGTCCTAGTACTCACTGGAACAGTAGACAATTGCAAATCAATGGAAAGAAAGACAAAAAGAAATCAAGTAAAATGGTAAAATTTAAGCCACTCTTTACTATAATGCAGGAAAATAGAGTAATAATGATAGTTTAACACAAACTCTAGTAACCCAAAAGATTCTTTAACTGGGAATCGTTTGAAGTATTGAAAGCTTATTGAATTCTTAATGTTTACAAATGTTGTAAACAAAAACAATAGCTTCAAGTAACAAACTAGATGACAAAGAAAATGCATCAGATCACAAACCTGATCATTTTCATTTGCTGTTGGGGAGGGGGACTTCTTTGATTCAGCTGGTTTCTCAGCCCCACAATTTTGTCTGTTGCACTTTGTCCTAAAGGGATAGTTAATATTGCTACATTTCTCACACTTCCAGCTTCCCTCAGGCATCTTTTGTTCTGAAAAGCATGAAATACGCATGCATCAAATTTCAAACATATGAGATCATAATAATTACAAATTTAAAAGAACTTACTTGTATTTTTATCTGATTTTGGAGTCTGCATTACAAGAGAATATTGTCATAATAAATACATAACCGAAGAAAATATAATGCAGTATTTCAATTTTCAAAGTACCAAAGGCAACTTAAGTGAAAAAAAACAGCTTGCACCATTATAAATATGTAAATTGACAAAAACCTGAGATCCAGGCTTGGGTGTATTGCATTTCCGCATGTTACAAACAGTTCTGAAAGAGAAGTTAATATTCCCACATTTTGGGCATGTCCAATCATCATCACGTGTACCATCTGACAAGGATTAAAAAAAGAAGTAATTAAGTTATTGCATAAAAATTGCTGTGATTCCCAGATAATGGCTTCTTTGGGCGTAAACAATAGAGATATGACACGCCTGCACCTTTTTTCTGAAATTTATCATCTGGAAAAAAGCCCGGCCTTGGTCCCTGTAGGTTAAAAAGATATATTATATCATAAACTCTGACTCAGATATAAGACATTGCAGCTCTAGCAAAACTTATAAAATATTAGATGGACAAGAGAACGTGAAAATTTCAGAAGCAGTCCACAGTATTCCTATTGGTGATAAATAAATGATTTTGGTGAATGTCTCCATACGAAAATACACCTGAGAAGGATGGGACGCATGCTCAATACAGAATTGCTAATTGTCAAGACATTAAATAAATCAAATACACAAACCCACACCTAGAAATGTGCAATTACATCACAGAGACATGATGCAATATACTAAACTTGCAATCTTAATTTCACAGTCCTAACAAAGAATGATCCAAAACTAGCATTAAACTTCTCAACATACCATTGGAGGAGGGGCAATGGGCAACCCCAAGCCATATCGGTCCATCAAAGGGGGCATGCCATACATCCCACCTGGGAAAAAAAAACAACTTACTAATATGAAATTAATAGTAAGCTTAAGGTCAACCATATATGCATATGGGTGGTTGGGCTGCAGATAACAATGAATTATGACAATGAGTGTTATTGCTCAACAATTTAAGATTATAAGCAGGAGAGAATACAACAAGGCAGGAAAATTAATAGCAATTATAAACTGGAAGGCAAATTACAAATACCATTCCCAATCATAGACCCACCAGAATAAGGGGGTGGTCCAGCAGGCATATGCAGCGGCCGATAGGGACTGCCACCGGGAAGACGACTGCCATAATTGTACTGATAAGACAATCCTCCAGAAAAAGGAGCGTCATACGGAGGAATAGAGGAACCATTGATGAGGGAAGAACCATACGGTGGTACACCGAGATACACTGAAGATGGTGCACCAGAACCTACATAAGCAGCAGATGACAAATAACTTTGTGGGGCTGACAAAGGCTTGGCCGCAGATTTCTGCAAGGGAAAATTTACCATCTTAAAAAAATAATAATAATGGGAGAAAAATACAAAGAAGGGTTAGTTTCTAAAGAGATAAACAAACAAATAGAAAAGGTATATTATCTACAGATTTTTGGGGAAAAAAACAGAGGACATAGAGGGACTAAAACGAAGGATGTATTCAGTACTACACAATATACACTGATCCTTTTCCTCTAAACCAACTAAGAACCAAGTATTAAATTCATTACAAACAACTTGCTAAGCCAAATATTTCTAGGAATCTGTTCTCTGATTACTAATACTGTTAAAACAATTTCAATCTGAACATCAGTAAATTAAAACCCTATGAGCAAAAACTAAAGCAATTAAAAATTCAACAATATTCAAAACTCTGGAAATATTTTGAACACCAACATTGGCTAATAAATATCAAGACTTACTGAATTATGAACAGCTGGCCTGGGTTGAGTGCAATTACGCATATTGCAAGTAGTTCTAAAGGAAAAATTAACATTCCCACAACTAGGGCATGTCCAATCATCTTCTCTACGACTACCTACAATTTTAACCATAAAAATTCAAAATTGCGAAAATTAAACATCAAAATATACACGGAATGAAATAAAATTAATTGGCACGCACCATCCGTTCTTGCACGCTTTGCTGTGGAAGAGTTTCTGTTATCAACCTGAACACAAAATATATATATATATATATATATATATATATATAAAAGAAAGTTAATCACCGTAAAAATGTCCTAATTTCATATAACAAGCAATAATTAGGAAAATCAATCCCACTTCTGAAAAAAAAATTACATAATTGTGCAATAAAAAGAAACGAATTAGGAAAAACCCTAGTTTGACAATGGGTAATTGAAAATTCAAGAATCAAGATAACTATATCATTAGATCTATTAGGGTTTGATGCAAGAATCAATAAAGAAGGAAAAATTGAGAGAATTGGGAAACAAGAATACCTGGGACATTGAGGCGGCAGCAATAGAGAGAGCTATGACTCTTTCGGTTAAAGATTCGATAGGGAAGAGGAGGACAGTGGGTATTGCAGAATTTACCCTACCTACAATAAAAGGGCGGTGACGGACTGGGACGGGCTGTAAACAGATTTTAAAGTGCGAGGGATGTTATTATAAATTGTCGTTTTTATCGTAAACGGCTGCTGCCAGTCCTCACTTTCTGACGCCGTTAGGGTAACCGTACGGTGATTTGGATCGTCGCAGTGTTCGGACTTGGTGGGACCTGTGCCTATTTTGGATGGTCCCATCCATGTTACAGTATATAGACAGCATGGCGTTGTTTTTGGGGGGTTCTTGAATTTAATGGTGAAGGAAATTTTTTTCAAAATTAAAATATAATTATATATAAGATAAAGCAATATTTTTTTTAAAAAAATTAGTGTTATTATTTGTTATTTCATGGGAACAATAAGCGGTATTTAATTATTTTCGTATCTTGCACTTAAAGTATAATTTTAAAGTGTAAATTTTTTTTATTTATTGGATGATATTTATAAATAAACTAATAAATAATAATATATTTAAATACATACCTTTTGTAAGTTGTTCAATGAACATACATTATAACATATTTATTTTATGACATGCATGTCTTTTGACATTTCATAAGGTATTCTCTACACAAAACTAAACCTCTATGAATTACTTGCTTTAATTTGGCTCATGGAGCTCTTTTTTTTTAATCAATAATTTATTGCAGAGTTTAATGCATATATTGAATACTTAAGATAGAAAATATTAAAGTATATATTAAATGTTGAATAAGTAAAACTTTCAATTTAATTAATTTGATTGATTCAACTAATCGATTTGATTAAAGAATTAAATTTTTATTTTTTTAATATATATCGTAAAAAAAGCGAAAGAAAATGTTATATTCTGAAATTTTTATATCAATCAAATCAAGGTATGTTCCTTTATACCTTCATTAGCTACTTTAATGAGTTAATTCACATAATCTAGCATATAATGATAATTATATTTTTCAAAATTTTTATGATGGTTTTCATTGAATTCTTCTATCAATTTTAAATATTTTAATTAAAGTTTAGTATTTTTACATAAAGTATATGCGGCGAAAGTAGAAATATTTATGCGTCAGATTAAGTCATGATTTGAAAGTTTTAAAATTTTTTGTTTAAATTTGAATTGGCTTTGGTTCAACTTAAAAATTCAAATTTATTATTCATAAATAATAAAATTTTAAAAAAATTTTAAATTAATATTTTCATAATAAAATTTAAATAAAATGCATTTTAATCAAGTTGACCTAAATTAAAAAATATATATACACAAAAGTTAAAACCCAAATCAAAGAATCGAATAAATAACCTAACTTATAGACAAATATAGGCTTAAAATAATCAAAAAATTTAAAAATTTTTATTCAAATTTAAATTCACTTTGATTCGATCTAAAAACTTAAATTTATTATTCATCAATAATAAAAATTTTAAAAAAAATTTTAAATTAATATTTTTATAATAAAATTTAAATAAAATATATTTTAATCAAACTAATCCGAACTAAAAAAAAGCATACACAAAAGTTAAAACTCAAATCAAAGACTCAAATAGATAATCCAGCCTAGGCAAGTATAGGCAAAGGGCTTTGCAAAAAGGAAAGTCATTGGTTTCTTTTTAGTTAGGATATTTTCTCTTACGCTCCTTTTCAGTTTTTCCTTCACGACGAGGCAATGAATTAATGAATCAGGGAAAAGACGTTGGCCCCGTCCATCTTCAGTAATGAAGCTCAAACTGAGAATTGAAGAGGCGAGATGACGGCAACTGGCCCAACCATCGCTTAAGGGAGGTATCGGATACATGGCCCCCCAGTCTAATAATTTAACCTACTTTTAATCTCAACGTAGGCCCAAAG
>JBBYHM010000016.1:1438042-1453065 GCA_038381775.1 Adansonia rubrostipa | reverse complement strand
AAGAGGATTCAAAAAAAATTGACTTTAGACAAAGAACTTACATATAAAGGAGTATTTGAGAAATCAATTAAAGATGTTATTAATTGGTTACAATGTGGAACATTATTGTTTTACATTAAAGATGCATTAGGCAGTTTTTTTTTTGTTAATGAAAAATTTTACCTTTTATTTATATATTTAAATTTGATGTAAATTGATTAGATGTCACTTTGCCTTGTATTCAAATATTGTAAAACTTATGCATACTTTAAATCAATATATGCTAAGTGCTTTCATAAAATATATATATATATATATATATATATATAAATGACGACAATCTTTTTTTTTTTATTAATGTTACTTCAATTAAGGAAAATTATGGGATTGAATTAAAAAATAAAATAATCGAAACATAACATCAATTCAATGGAAAAATATATGCTTTTAAAATCAAAGTATCAATTCAAATTACATTTTCAATTTTTTTAATAAAAAATAGAATTACGTACTTTTTATAGTAAATTATTAATATATGCATTAAATTTATAATAAATTACATAAAATACGCACCTTTTATTAAAATCAAATGTTGATTAGAAAAAATTAACTATAGCAAATATTAAAAGTTAAATAAATTAATTAATTAAATAGCTACGATCAATAAAAATACTTTTATCTAAATTTAATTATAAAATATATAATTTTTTGTAATATTTATTATTTTTAATTAATAATTTTTTTTTAATTTTACAAACCAAATCGAATTCTAAACAAAAAATTTTTTTTTAAACTTGAATAAGTTCATTCAATCCAAGAATCTCTTTATCAAAATGGAAACAATACTTCACTTACACGATACTTGACTATCCAATCTACTAAATACAGTATAATTCTTTCTTAATAGGTAGACTTCATTAACGTGATCAACCTCTTTTCATGTCGCAAAAAAAAAATAAAATAATAAAATCTCATTAATTATTAAGATGAGGAAAAAAAATCTGGAAAAAGAAATACGAAATAGATTGAAAAAAAATCAATTACTATAAATTTTGAATGACGTAAAAGTACAATGATACAAAATAATCACGTGTTCATATTTTTACAAAAGGTAACAAAACACATACTCTTTGAATGACACCGAAAAAAAAAAACAATATACATATTCAAATAAATAAATGATACCTTGAATATTTAAAAGAAACCTAAAGACTATATGGTACTCAATAGACGGTTGACACATATATCTATACTGACGAGTAAAAAACAAAATAATTAATATTTTAAATATGAATATTTAATATTGTTGTAATTTTTGGTTGATAATTAAGAGAATATGTCATTAATTATTAAAATTATTATTAATTATTGTTTTCGATTTAAACCTGATTTATTTTTTAAATTTTGGATATAGATGGCTTCAAATTGATCTATCAGCATAAAATTCTATTTTTCGTGCTCGTAAAAATTTCTTATTTACGTTAATCTCAATATAAATCTTAAAAGACAAGTTAATAAAAATCTTTCCGACATAATTGATTGTGTAGCCCTAGTGATAGAACCTTAAGTGTTTTAACATAAAAATTGTTAATATTGGTAATTGATTTGATTTGAATATTTAGAAATAATTGACTTGTGTTTAGTAATAACGGTTAACATGTAATTTAAGGTAATTTAATAAAAATAAAACTGTTAATTAAATATATGATTGTATATAATGTAGTATATAAATTAATTTGTAATTAATTTAATTATTTATAATTAAATATATTAAATACATTAGATGTATGACACATAAAGTCTTTAAAGGGAGTATACATATCAATTATATAAGTAATCCGCGTTGACCAATTACCTTTTTTGTCCAAAAAATTTAACTTTTATATATTTATATTAAATTATTTACGTACGAGAAATTTACTTTTTAAATAATAGTTTCTATTTAAAAAGAGTAGGTAAGTAACATGATGATTGATATATTCATATATTATGTCATATTATAATTATATTTAAAATATTTTATATTTTTATTAATTTTAATATATTAATAATTTATATTATAAAATTTTTAAATATATATTAATATTATATTTATATTTTATTAATTTATATATATTATATTATATAATCATATCTAAAATTATTATTTTACGTACTTTAACAAATATAATTTTAAAAACATATTGAAGGAAAGTTTTACTAAATTCACCGAGAAAAAACATTAAACACTCTATTTTCGCGTGGTAAAATCCCTAAATTCCACGTTTAAAAAAAAAAAAAAAAGATATTCTAGAGGTGTTAACTAGAACACGTAGTCAACTGGAGTTTTTCCAAACAAAAAAAAAAAAAGTGGAATTGTCGTCACCGAGTGGGCTCTCGTCCGTGCTATTTCACTGTAATTACCCACTCCACTCACTGAAACTCGGAGTGCTTTTCCCGCCCTGGCGCTGGCTGAGTGCCTGGCTGGCCGGTTACCCGTCACTGACAAGGACAAGGTCGCCCCGTCAAATACCGTCCAAAACAATGCTCTCTGACTGTCCATAAATAGCAGCCAATTTCTTCACGACACGTGTCCCTAAGATATATTTTCCTCAACTTTATTACCGGCGTTTCGTTTTCAAATTATCATATGGATCCTCCATTATTATTATTATTATTGTTCTACCGTTTTCGGTTTATGAGAAATTATCTGCAATTTTTTAGGGTAATTTTTTTTTTTCAAATACAAAACGAAAAATTTTATAAACAAGTCGATAATAAATTAATATGTATATAATAAAATATATTTTAAAAATAAAAAATAAATAAAATTATTTATTTCATATTTATTTTTATTAAAATTTTATAATTATTTAATTATAAAAAATTATTATTTACAGTTTAGCGACTTTTATACAATTAATTAATTGTTTTTCGGACTCATCATACTCAGCGTTGGAAGCCGTTGTGCCTTTTATCTCATTTCATTTTCAAGCTCTTAAATTTTCACCAGTGAGTAGCTCCACTCCTTTTTTTTTATTTTAATTTTTTTTGCTAAATGCCGTTTTTTTTTTTTTAAAAGAAGAAATAAAGAGAAAGATATAAGTGTTTTGTTGGGTTAATAAAGAAGTAATGGAATTTCTAAAAATGGGGAAACATCTCTTTGTTTTTGCGGCTCAGATTGAAGCATCATTGTCTGAAACTTTCTAAGATCATTATTGTTATATTTACCTGAATTTGTTTTAACTTAAGAAAAAGGTTAAAAAAATAAAAATAAATAATAATTCTAATAAAAGATGCACTTTTTTTCCCCATTATTGTTCCTTTCATTTTCTTCTTTCTGGGAAAAGTGGAAGAAACAGCCATCGGTTTTTTTTTCTTTTTTAATAATTAAAACGGTTCCTTTTTTAATTTTATTTTTAGTCTTTTATTTCTGGATGAAATTTTGGTAGAATTTTATCAAATCTGTAAAACGAATAATAATACGATGAGTGATGCCTAGGAAGGGATCAGATACTTTCTGAAAATTTATTCTTTCATGATTTCTATAAAAATTTCTTAGTAAATAAGATAAATTAAATTTGTTTGTCTTCTTCTGTTTCTATTTCAATTCAGAACTGATAACCTTTTTCTTTTTATGGAGAATAAATTTATGAGTATAATTTATTTCTTTTGTAATGATGTTTTTTTGGTTGCATTTGTGGCCATTGTCGATTCATTCTAATGTTTTCTTTGTGGGGGGGGGGGGGTAAAGAAGTAGGTAGTTGAGATAGCTTTTATTTTAAGGCTGTAAAACTGTTGAATTTATGGTAGATTTTAGGGTTTTGTGGGTCTCAGTCAGGCTCAGGGACCTACTTTAAGGGATTGCCCAGATAATTGAATGTGAATTATTGAAGGTCTGAAGGTTTTTATAGTTACTCTAATTCGAGTCAAGTTGAAAACGTTACTGTTTCTTTTGTTCCTTTCTACATTCAAATTGTTACTGATTCCTATAATTGTTGTAACAAGAGAGTTAGAGAACTGCTTGTTAATGCTGCGAAAAGTGGGTAGATAGCTTTTAAATGGGTTGATAGATAAGGGTAAATTCTTCTAGGATTTAGGTGGGTGAATTTGGTTCAAGTGTTGCAGGTTTAGGGAACAATCGTATGTTTTTACTTGGACATCGACGTGATACTTTTTTATCTTGATGGTATAGGCTTACTTACATACATACATACATACAAGAGCGAATTCAGAAATTATTTGGATTTATGCTGTCATCTTTTGTTTCTGTTAGCTATAATGAAAGGATAAAAGTGTTGTACTGCTATTCTTGTTCTGAAATTCGCGTCGCCTAATCTATTATCTTTTTTTCTTTTATGTCTTTGCTTAAAGTTGTCTGTTTTCGAAAGATGGAGATTGATATTTGCATAAATATTTGCTTGGCTTGAGAAGCAGTTACTTGTTTAGTTGAACCTCTCTGCTACTCTGCTTGCAATTGTCGAAGTTAATTCAAAGTTGGGGAAGGAATGAACGAGCTATTGTTTTATTAAAGTCAATTCGATTTCTTAAGTTGCGACTGTCTAGATCTGTGAATCAGAGATGGTTGGGCTCTGATGCTGTGAGATTTAGAGGTAAGTCTTGTTCTTCATATGCCGGGATTAATTTGGCTTTCTGTTGTTTCGTATGATATGTTTCTATATGGAGTCCATGGATGGTCTCCATACTGATTTTAGCATGATTGGAAAATTTTTTCCCAATTTATTTCCTCTATGAACTGAATAATCTTCAAGGTCATATTTTCAGGATCTGGTAACAAGTTGCTTGGATTTTATATGAAGAAGCTTGTGTTTATTGTTCTATGAGTTCTATCTCTCTGATGGAGTGGAATGCCAAAACACCCTTCCATTGGGACTGGGAAAACCTAACGATGTTAAATGCGACACCAACTGAAATTCCAAGGAAGTTAAGACCAGCGGAGTGGGATATCGATGGAGAGGCAGGAGTGGGCACTGGGTCTCTCTATTCTTTTAATGCTGCTGGATGTAGTGGTTCTGGTTCTGGCTCAGATTGGGGCCTTGCTTTTCTGTCTAAAAGTTCGAAATCGGCATCCATTAATTCTTCATCTGTGGGGAAGGTAAAAGCGGCCAAATTTATGTTGGAAGCCTTTGAAGCTTTCTCAGAAGATCTTAGTAACAAGAAAGAAGTCTCCAAGTTTGAGCTGACATGTACTTCCCCAACACTGGAGGCTTCAGTTGGCTGTGGTGAGCCATTGCTGAGTTTAAAGCTTGGTAAACGAACATACTTCAAAGATGTTTTTGCTGGCAGACATGCTAAGAATTCGTCTAATTCTGCCACTCTGGGACCATCTCCGGTTCCAACAAAGAGATCCAAACCCAATTGTCAGAGCACACATGCTCCACGTTGCCAAGTTGAAGGCTGTAACCTTGAACTCTCTTTAGCCAAGGATTACCATCGGAAACACAGAGTTTGTGAAAGTCATTCAAAGAGTCCAAAGGTCATTGTAGGTGGTCTGGAACGCCGGTTCTGTCAGCAGTGTAGCAGGTAAAATTTGTTCCTGGTTTTGTTGATTTTTGCATTGGAAGTTGATGGTATCCAAGAATTTGTTTTTATTGGTTGTGTACTTCTGCATGGTGATATTCTAATTATTTTAATATCAAACACTTGAGGCTCTTAGCTGATAGTAGTAATTTGATTCCTTATTACTGAGCTTGATTCTATCTCATAATGAATGTTAAAATCATAATTATGTTATTCACGATGTCAAAGGTTCCATGGCTTGTCGGAGTTTGATGAAAAGAAGCGAAGTTGTCGCCGGCGTCTTTCGGACCACAATGCAAGGCGCCGCAAACCACAGACAGAAGCAGTCCACTTCAATGCCGCAAGGCTTTCATCTTCATCAGATGGTACTGGTTTCAGACTCGACTTTTACATGTTTTGTGCATATAATTTTTGTTGTATGCCACTCTCACTGGAATAGACCAACTGGACACCTTTCTTTTTTTTTTTTTTCATTTTTTTCTTTGAACTCTCAAATTATGTAGTTCAGTTATTCATTAACTAAGTCATGTCTGGATTTTTTAATCAACTGGTTTTCCTATAAATGGTGCTTGGAAGGCAATGATAATCCGATATCTTAATAAATGTTGCATATTGGAGGCAAATAATAATGTCAATTATATCTTTGAGTGATTCCTTAGCTAAGTTGTAGATATATATATATATATAATATTGATAATACAGTCAGGGGTAACCTTAGGCTTTGTTATGTTTTTTTTTTTTTTTTCCTCATCTTTAACTCGTACTCCTCTAAATGGTGCATGCCTGTGTTGAAGCCTATGGTATAATGCTTTCTTCTGGTTTTATTTTATTTACATGTCCACAATCATTATTTGCAACTAATTATACAAATAAAAGGCATAGTTTATATGAAATTTGAAAATGGCAGACCTGGGAATCGCTAAAATTATAATGTCTACAGATTCCAAAATGTCTAGGTTAATATATTGTATGCTATTGACATGACCACCGAGATATTATTTTATGGGAGCTAATAATCTCATGTTTATCAAGCACTATTTGATATAATCAAATAGTTTGGGGAAGATTTACACCCTACTTTATTGGATGCACTTCGAATATATACATATGTACGTAAGCAAGGAGACGCTAACGTGTAATGCGTGGTAAGTTGTGCCTTTGCTTGTGCAGATGGGAAGCAACAGATGAGTTTCATCTTGAATAAGGTGCCCTTTCTTCATAATACTGGACGCAATGAAAATTTTACATGGGAAGGCACATTTGACTCAAAGTCCTCTCAAATGAAAGGTTATGCACCTACAAAAGTTGAAAATGTCAATGGACAGCCGCAATTGCCAGTGCCAGGCAATCAGCTATTGAATTCCATCACAATGCGATGTCATGATTCCAACAGATTGCTGCCTGCCAAGAGCAAGCACAACACAACTGAGGTCCTAAGCCAAGGTTTGTTTGGTTTTTTTCTTACTAGGAAAAAAGATTTTCGTATGCAATTGGCTTTTGATTGTTGACAAATGTTATCCAGCATCTTTTACAGTGATTTTAACACAATTTGCTTTTAAATGCACCTATGTAAGAAGTAAGACAAATACCCTCAAGAATGCTACCTTTAGATGAAAACTAGAACACGTTTAGTAGAGGATGAGTGTTGAGATAGATGAGGTGAGAATTCCGATGTGCCACCAATTTGATACGGTACAGACGGTTGGTGTAACCTTGACTCCTCTGCAGTGTGCTGAGCTACACATTCACATAGTAGATTTCAACCTGTGGAAAAAATGTTTTCGGAAAAGCGTCCTTATCATAATTTGTCGACCATTTTTCATCAAGTACAGAAAAAAGGTGCCTTTTTTTTTTCCTAAGGCTTTTGCCTTTACATGTCAAGGTGTCAACGATTAAGGAACTAGAAATTACTTCATTTTGGCTTTTTTTGGAGCTAAAAGGTAGAATATAGGGCCATATTTACAACAAAAGTAAACCCCTGAGCCTCCATCTTCTTTAGCCCTTTCCATAAAACCAAACCAACTAGTCTTAATCCCAATATATTTGGGGTTGGCTACAAGAACCATGACATGGAAATATTTACGTCAGGTACATGAATTCTCCAATCATTTCTCCAAATATTTACTTCTTTTTGCTCGCTTTCAACTTTTTTACCCTTTGCAATGTCAATTTGCTCAATCCTTCTAACAGTTGCATCCCTTTACATCCTATGTGGTCAAACTATAGTAAATGGTTTTCTTTCATCTTATCCCCTAAGAGAGCTATCGCAAGTTGGAGACAAATATCCTCATTTCTAACTTGTACTTCCTAGTCTTAGCACACATCCATCTTAGCATTTGGATTTGGGCTATATTCATCTTTTGTATATGTTGCTTCTTTTTAGCGCAATACGCCATACCATGTATAAAAGCAGGTCTGATAGTCATTTAATAGAACTTCAAACTCGAGATATATTACGGTCACAAAACTTCTGTTGTGCTTCTTCACTTAAACTGCACAATCTTTTGTTTGGTTAATAGATTTTAAAAAATGATTCTTCTAGTTTGGAAGCCTTATGCCTCAATGCTTTTCCTGAATGCTTTTGGATAGCATGTGAGGATTTATTTACACTTGAATCTGGTGGAATCCGGAAGTAACGTGCACATAGCGTGAGGTAGCAGTAGATGCGTGATGATGTAATGGTTTTCTAGGGAATGGTCTGTGCAAATTAAAGTGCCATGCTGCCTGGCACAGTGTAATGCTACTTGAGGGATCACATACCTATCGAAAAATATTTTAATTACCTTAGGTCTTTGGTGTATAAACTTTTCTTAAGTATGATACATGAGCTGTAGAATGATGTATAATTAACTTTTCATCATAGAGGTTCGTGTTGCTTATTGCAATGAGAGATAAGTCGTGGTCTCTCATGTTTTGTTAAAATGATGCACCCCTTACTAAACTAATTTAAAATCTTGCAAGTTTTGTCAAATTTTGTAGGTGTAGAAGAATTCCCAGTTGCTTCAAATTTGGGTACGACGCAAGATTTCCATCGCGCTCTCTCTCTTCTGTCAAATGATTCCTGGGTTTCATGTGAGCCGAAGCATGCCTACTCCATACAAGCTAATCCTACCAGCATGTCTCAGCCAACAGTGAATGCAAATTCGCAAGGTTTTCCACTGGACTTATCTGAAAACTGGCCGATGGAACAACAGACAACTGAATCCCAAGTGCATTCGACCTTGCATGGCGATGGTGACAGCCATTTCCAAGAGTTCCAGCTGCTGGAGATTCCATATGATTGTGGCTTTTATTCCAATCAGATGAACTGACCGCTCATCAAAGTCGGTCACCATTTTTTTCAACTTGACAAGTTTCCATGCTAAGGTATGTAACTTTTAAGAACTAGGCTGTAGTATCCCATTTCCTTCGTAGTTTTCCATAATTTGGAAGCTAAGATCCCATTGAAATAAATTCATGCTTAAACATTGTACGGAGCACAAATAAGGGTACACAAAAAATTCATGCTCCAGTTACATTTCCATTGTTAAAATCATTTGCTGAAAAACTCTAGATATGTAAACTATCACGAGATCTAATGTTGGCAGAACTGGATCGGATTGATTCAATGGAAAATCGGAACTGTGTTTGGTTTAGTATTATACCGTAAACCTATAGATTTTGCACGCCAGTGAAAAAACGATTGAATTGGTAAAATTATCAATTCTAAATATCGATTTTGAAGGTTTTTTTTTTTTTTTGGCATAAATTTATCATTTGTGATGAGAGTTGAAGTTTTAACTTCGTACATTTAATATTAAAGATCATATTATTTAGGTAAATTCATATTTATATTAAGAATTTATTATATTTAATATTTAAAATTTTTTAGTTAAATAGGTTGGTTCAATTCATCGAATCAACTGAATGAAATAAAAGGTTTTACTAATTTATCCTCCAATTTGTGGGGTAGCTCTACTTATGATCTTAGCCCAGCCTCAGACGCCTAGTATTTACATGCCTGTGGTTTGTACTTACCCAATTGTGATAGATTTGATAATTTAAATTTACATATTGTATTTCATGTTTTTTTTATCGCATGTATAATTATGAATATATAATTATTAATTACATTAAAATTTTAAGTAAAAAAATGATATATGAATTAAATATATTTAATTATGTTAATCATGTTTAAATGTAAGGCTCTTTCCATTCAAAATTGGATTTCAAATTGTAAAACGGCATAGCATCTATTTCCTATTGTTTTTAGAAGGAAAAAAAAATCAGAAAGGAAATGAAAATCTTGAAATAATTGGAACTTGGAAGCATGATTTTCATAGTTTTAATCTAACTCATTTTTCAGTGAATTAAATTTAAGTTCAAGTTATTTAAAAAATGATTCTAAGTACTTTTTTTTATCTAACTCGGAAAATTTATACATCTAATCGAGTTCCTAATTTCTTGTATTTAATAAATATATAAGTAATTGATAAAAATATAGTGTTTAGTTTTGTGTTTATAACTTTGTCGAATCTGATTAAGCATGTTAAATTGAGCTAAAAAATAAAAGATGAAACTCAACCGAATTAAAATAAACTTTGAAACTTGAATTTTTAAATCGCATATGAAAAATGTATCGAATATGCTTTCTTGTTAATCTTTGCAACAAAAACATAAATAGAACAAAACATGTTTTTAGTTTCAATAAAATTGAAAAATAAAATAAACCATGTCTAAGTAATAAAGCAAAATAATAATAATAATAACACCTTTTAGACTAATCACAAGAAGTTGGTAATTAAGGAGTTGTTTATTTTATTTAGGGTTCACGTTTTTTTAGAATTTTTTATTCTAATAAGAAATTAAAAAAATACGATAATAATTATATAATATTTTTTTATTTTAAAAAAATTAACAAATAGCATTATTAACCTTTTCTGTTCATTTATTTATTTGTGAAGGTTTAGAAAAGAACTATAAATACATTTAAGTTTTCAAAATAAAAAAATACATAATTATTATATATTTTTTTAAATTTTATAAAAATAATTAATTTAATATAAAAAAAATTTAAAAGAAAATTTGAGTGATTAGAGGGCCTTATACGGATATGTTGGATCCTATTTATTTCAGTACTGTTCTTGTCGGGAGTTACTCATTAAATTAAATTAAATTAGATTCTGGCAGATTTATGGCGAGAATAAAAGTAATGATTCTTTTTAATGTAAATATTTTAATAATAAAATTAATTAAAAATATTTAAAATTTATATAAAATAATATTTTTACTTTTTATTTTATAAATTTTTTAAAATTTAATTTAAATATTTAAGTTATTTTATATATAGAACAAAGGTGTGGACTCCATGAAACTAGATCATCCAATCATCAAATGCTACGTTGTGAGACAGGATAAGACTTAAATTCAAAATATATCAGACAAATATTCTGCAAGAACATGCTTAACACTGCCTAGAAAGTAGGGAGCCTTGCAAAAACATAATTTTTTATTTTTTTTCGTTGAGAATAATTTTTTTTAATTAGTAATTATTTTTAAAAATAAAAATTAAAAATCTGATAAAAATTAAATCGAATAATATATTTTTATTTTATAATTATATTTAAAATATTATATATTTATATATTTTTTAATATAATAATAATTAATATGATAATAAATTTTAATTTATTTATATATTTTTATTAATTTTATAGTATATTTTTATCATATAATTATATTATCTATATAGTATCTACCTAAAATTATTAAATTGTTTTAAAATTAGTCGACTTTATCAGTTAATTTGCCAAACCTGGTCCGCCTTTTCTATCTCCTTACGCTTCTATATAACAGAAGTAAGTCTGACTTTAAACCAAGAAATCCTTTCTTTTAATTTTTTTTTTTCATTTAATCATATTAAGTGAAAAAGAAAATGGAAAGGGGAGATATCGTCAAGAATCGGCATGTACTCGCCGATAAGAAATGGTTTTTCCCTATCGTTATCTCCGGCCTTATCGCCGGAGCGATACTTATCTCGAGTTTCATTGGAGCTGCCGATTATTCGCTGCTATGTTCAGCCGCAAACTACAGATCTCAAGCTGCCACCGAAGGCTCCGCCACGGCGGGCCAAATCCGGGCCATCATCCACTACGCGACGTCGCACATCGTGCCGCAACAAAACTTCCAGGAGATCCCGTGACCTTCGACGTACTCAAGGAATGTTCCCCTTGTAACTTCCTCGTCTTCGGACTTGGCTACGATTCACTCATGTGGACTGCCCTCAATCCTCGTGGCAACACCATATTCCTTGAAGAGGATCCCAAATGGGTCCAGACAGTGCTCAAGGACGCACCAAGCCACCACGCGCACCCCTTAAAGTATAGTACGCGGCTCAGGGAAGCAGACGATCTGCTCTCCCATTACCGCGCCGAACCGAGCTGTTTCCCGTGGAAAGCTTACTTGCGTGGCAACGAGAAGTGCAAGCTTGCTTGACGGGGTTTCCCGATGAGTTTTACGATACGGAATGGGATTTGATAATGATCGATGCGCCGAGAGGGTATTTCGCGGAGGCACCAGGTAGGATGGCGGCGATATTCTCGGCAGCGGTTATGGCGAGGAACAGGAAAGGATCCGGCCTGACGCACGTGTTCTTGCACGACGTTGATCGGAAAGTAGAGAAGGTTTTCGCCGAGGAGTTTTTGTGCAGGAAATACTTAGTGAAAAGCGTTGGGAGACTCTGGCATTTCGAGATCCCATCTGCTGCTAACATGAGCAGCCATGGCGGTGCTCAGTTTTGCTAAAATACAGTGGTAACGGGTGAGGAGTGGTAATATTCTTTAAAACAGTGGTAATTTTCAGCCATGATCGTCACTTTAAAACAGTGGTAATTTTCATTTTTACTGAGGTAGGTTGGTTTTTTTTTTTTTTTAATGGAGTTTTGGGTAGTATTATTATAAAATAAATATAAAAATTGAAATTATTATTATTATTATTTATTTATTGAGATAGATCAGGGTTGAGGTATATTGATGCAAGTGGCTATGGTTTTCGTTGCCAAGGCGGTGCTAAGATGATTTTTTTTTTTTTTTGTTTCCACTTATGTTTTGTACTGTTAGAATTGAAGTGCCGTACTAATTTGACTTAAAAAAAATCTACTTTATTAAGGCAAATGTACCACTGGTGGCATTGATCGAAAGGCAAGTACCAAGTTTACTGAGCTCAAGTTCCAGGGCCCAGGCCACATGCAAAATTCAATAGCACAGCATCTTTTTTTTTTTTTTCTAATTTTCTTTTGCCATATTGAGCGAGAATTCTTTAATCTTAAGAAATATTAAAATATTTACATAAATATTTTATAAAAATAATTAAAATATAATATAATATAATATGAATACGTAAATAATAAATAATAGAGATGAAAAACATTTGATTACGATGGGCGGAAGTCTTCTTCTTGTCCCAACTAGCTCAGAACAAGACTTATCGTGGACTCAACTTTATCAGCCAATTGATTTTTATTAAGGAAATGCATGGGGACTTTACTGAATAACCCAATTTCTAAAGTCACTAATGTAGCGTTTGGTTAACATGAATCGGGATGCTGTTATTTGCTCATTGGGTGGTCTCCAGTTTGCCTTCGTTTGATTCGAAAACGGTCGCCGAATTAATCATTCGGTTTCAGGTTAGATCACGGGAGAGAGCTGAATAGCAATTCAGGCCCTTACCCTCTTAATTGGCTATTCAGCAATCTCTTGTAATCGCAAAATAAATTTTCAGACCATGGTATCCTCACCCTTACGTTATTCTAGTCTAGCCATCAAATTTCACTGCAGCTCATTTTTTTCCAACACTCAGCATATATTTTCCAACAAATTCTAGGTATTAAAAATCATTTTACCAGAAAAAAAATGAGAAACTTTCTTTCTCCTTTGTGGATTTATTCAAAAATTAAATTATTCGTATAAATTTAAAAGTTCGTTCGATATATAAAAAGATTTACATAAAAATGTTAAGTTCGAAAATGTGTTTGGACAAAAGAAAAAAAAATCTTCAGACCTTGATTTCAACTTTCAAAATCCGAATTCTGTCCAACTCGACCCATTTTATTATTATATTTTACATATTTATTTTATATTTTATGTATTATATAATTTTTATCATATAAATAATATATATAATATCATAATACAAACATTAAAAATTAAGTTAAATAATTTATATTTATAAATTTAATAAAAAATTAAATTAATAAAAATTATATTTTTTAGAAAATAAATTATAAAAAAATTATATGCACGTACCTAAACGAATTTAAATTTTTTATAAATACGAATAAATTTAAATAAAATTTAAAAATTATATTTTTAAATGAATCGAACTTAAATAAATATATTTAATATTAATTTTATGCTAAAGCTAGGCTCAAATTCAATTCAACTCGACCATAACAAGTCAACTCCTATGATTTTTTGATTCGGTTAGATATAGGGAGTTTCCAGGCTTCAAATTCAGGGAGGAGGAAGACTTGATAAAGAGGATGAACACATCAGGAAATAGAGGGGTTTGGAGTGGCGGAGGATGGCGAAAATGAAGTGGAAGTCGCCGATTAATTTTGTGGATCTAGATTTTTCCTTGTGTTTTAGGAAAAACCAAGTAGTTTATAGGAAAGAGAATGTTAAGAGGAACCTGTTGGTTAAATTTCGCGAAATTTTGATGATGGTTGCCTATGGCAGTCTGTGGTGATGGTGGTTGCACCACCCCCTGAAACTGAAAAAATTTTTAACGTGGCTGAAGAAAAAAAGGCTGAGAGAGAGAGAGAGAGGGAGAGAATTGCGAGTGGGAGGTACAGAGAAAGGGGATGAGAGAAAATGAAATTAAAAAATTTTAATCATATTTTAAAAATATTTAAAATATATATTTTAAAATAAATTATATTAAAATAATATTAAATATTATTAAAATATTACTTTATAATGCGTTAATAAATATAACATTTTAATATATTATTTTTAAAATATATTTAAATTGTAATGTTTTAAAAGATATTAAAAATAATTTTAATTTTTTATAAAATATTGTTATTTAATTCAAAGGTAAAATAATATTTTTATATTTATTCTTTATATATTCTTTAATATAAATTTAATTAATCAAACCAAATAATAGTATTATTATTATTATTATTCAATGAACAAAACAATATAGCGCGTATTTCTTCTTTATTTGATTCTCATACAATAAGAATTCTTTTCTTATTTCATTTTTATTTTATTCAATTCAATTAACTAAAGGTAATGTAAATATTAATAAATATTTTCCCTCCAAAACTCCCTTTTATAAGGAATATATATATATATATATATATATATATATATATATATATATAGTGGCTTCAATCATTAAATTAAAAGAAAAAAAATTCGTTTCTTAAATATTAGTCCTAAAAAAGAATAATTCAACCGATTTGTAAAAGAAATAAACAGATAGACCGGCATAGATGGGACAAGTAGCATATAAAATGCGAGCTTTTACTAATGTATATT
>JBBYHM010000016.1:1410737-1422257 GCA_038381775.1 Adansonia rubrostipa | reverse complement strand
TAAACTGTCCACGTGTTTTGTTAAACGTATATGAGTAGTAGCTTTACATGAACAGAAGGCAACAAATTATTTGTCTCATTGACTTCGACCATTCCCAAAACATGATTCATTAACAAAGATAAGAGGTTCCAAAATGAATGCCCCTTCTTTTCAAACACAATATAATTTTGGGTAAAATGAAATAATGGGCACTCCTTACCTTAGAAATACCTATTCCATTTTAGATAATTAAAATTTTATTCTAAATCCAAAAAGTAGTAAGGTCTGCTGCAACAGACACAAGCCTCTATAGTTTAGCTGCATTGGATAATGCCTCAACTTTCTAATGGGGAGGCTTAAACTATAAAGAAGAATTTTTTATGATTTTGGATTTAATCAATTTAATTTATAAAAATAATTTTTTAATAATGATATTTAATAAATTTAAATTTTAAATCCCATTATCAACAAAATACTAACTAAAATAACAAAATAAGTTTGAGAGAATTTAAACACGTAATATCTTAATCAGATAAGTTAATAAAATAAAAATTAAGTAATTATTAATAAATAAAAACTTAAAAAAAAAAACCGTATTCTATTTCTAACGTTTATAACAATTTCCATCAACTTTAAACTATAACCTCCGTTATAAAAGAAAAAATATATACTATAAAAAATATGGAAAAAGAGAATGTTAGGATCGCTTTAAAATTACTCAAGGATTTGCAAATAAAAATAAAATAGATGCCGAATGCGTTCAGCAACATCCTTAGTTCCCTCATCCTCATCCCATTTATGGTTCGTTACGCTAAATTCTCACAAATCCCTATTTAAAATTAATTATCATTCCTTTGGTATTCTAAGAATATATGGCGGCAATTTACGTTACGTCGAGCTCAATGCCACGTTCTTTATTAATTAAAAAAATAAACAAATAAATATTACTTTTGATTAAATAAATAATAATTAATTAGTATATTTTATTTATAAGTTTATATTGATGTGTTGATGGTATATATTTTATACACCGTTAATGAATCAGATAATATCACTTGATTAAGAACAAAAATATTTATATTTATTTAATAAACTTTAATAAGGTAATATTATTTGATTTACTAATATTGTATATTTGCATGAAATATAGACTTTAATTTTTTTACCTAAAAAAATAGATTTAACTTTTTTTACCACAAAAATTTGTAGTAAAAAATGTGAAAAGGAATTGCATATATTAAAATTGAATCACAAATCTATTAAATATCAATCCTTAAAGATTTTTGTAAGAATTAATCAGATTAAACCCAATTCTTAATTCATTTTTCTTTTTTCAATTTATAAGAAAAGAGCAAGAGAATTTCACTCTCTTCGCATCTCCCATGCAATGCTTTATTTCTCCACTATACACTCGAAGTAACTGTTATTCAACAATTTTAACTAAGAATATTTTTTTCTTTTGAAGGTTTCTCCATGAAATTCCAAGTCATGTAAATATTATTATTATTATTATTATTATTATTATTATTATGGTTATTCTGAGCTCATGTTAGGAGCCGACATTGTAAATAGAGAGAGGGAGTTTGTGAGAGACGAGATGATCAGTTTCAGTCCTCGGATAATGATCGGAAGAAAAAAGAAAAAAGAGGAATAAGACAACAGTTGTTAGAAGGGCGGCAACATGTTTCATTGACTAATAACAAAATGTTTAAAATTAAGCATATGATTAAATTAATGACAGCATAATCCCTAATCTTTTAGTCAAAGTTAGTCACCGACCATCATCGGCCTTGCTTTTTATTACACTTATGATTATCTTAATTTTACAGGTTCTTTTTTTTTCTTTTGTTAACAACTATTTTAAAGACATTCAAATTATTAAATATAGTAATATTTTTATGTAAAAATAAAAAATAAAAAAATATTATCTATTATTATATTTAATAAAATATTTATTATTATTATAAATGATTTATTAATTATTTAAAATAAATAAAAATTCATTAAAAACCCAATTTTATATATATTTTCGACAAATAATTACAGCCTTTTTCGATGTAATATATTTCCTTTTTAAACTTTTTTAATTAAGAAAGCAACTAGCCAACCACAGACCAAATTAAAGTTAGATTATTACAGAAACTTGAAACAGACGTTTATCCCGGAAGCAAGGCTGCAAGCTTTGATGAAAATTAAACTGATTATAAAAAGGAAGTTAAAGTTATTTTATGTTATTGTTTTGGTTATTTTCATTTCTATATTCTTCTTTTTTTTTTAATTTAATCTTTTACTTATAATTTTAAATACTTACATAGTTAAATTGAAATTTAATTCAATTGGTTCATTATTTAAAATTCTTTTGAGGTAGAGATAATCCTTTTTATATGTGGATTGATCTCTCCGATCATAAATGTTAATGGATCTACATGGATGTGGATAATAATTTTACATGATTAATCAAATCTGAACAATTTTTTATTTTTATATTTCAGACTAGACCAGATATAATAAAATATTTATTAATATAAAACCTAGACCCACCCTAATTACCCATAAACACCTCTTTTAAGGTATCATCAATTTAAACACGTGATTGTGCAATTTATTCCAGCTTCATTAGTCGTATTCACCGCCTATAATTTCTCACTTACTATATTTCCTTTCCATCAATTTCAAAATCTCTAATTTTAAATCTCATGTTATAACATTTTCAAACAATAAATGCAAAAAAAAAACCGTGTATTAATGTATAGTATTTATTTTTTGGCAAAGAAAATAGCAGTATATTTTAACCTTGTTCTTTTGTCATGTTCAACAATCCTTTGTGTCTGAAAAAGAAATAAATTCAGCCCTTACAAATTACAAGGACTCGACTTAAGTTCGTCAGTGCATGCGCTTAAAGCTTTTGCATTAATTCTACCAAGTATTTGGTTTCAGAAGAAAGATATGTTTTCCCCCTTTCATTGTAATTACTGGAGTAGTTGTTATCAGACGAATGCATGCGTGCATGCCTGCTTTTCGACTTGCATTTTTCAATCTGAAATTTTTTTATAAAAAAGACAAAAAAAATGAGTAATTTCGATGAAATTAATATTAATTGTACGTGACTTTAGAAATCACTGGAATTAAACGTGATCTCTGCAGCACCAATCAATCTCATAGCCATAGATTTTATATATATATATATATATATGTGAGAGTAGAGATTCACTCGTATTATTAAATTTAATTTTATACATTTTTATAAATATTTATATGATGTATACTTAGTTATTATATTTTATAATTTATTTATTTAGATTATATATGTTAAATTTTGAATAAATTAAAATATTTAATTATTTTTTTAATATAAAAATTTAAACATTTAAAAAATATGTAAAAAATAATATTTTTTAATCAAAATTATATAGAATTGTGTTGAATTAAAATTTTATGTGCATGATGAGTGTGCAATTAAGTTATTAAATAAATCTAATAATTAATTTATTAAAATATAAATAAAAGTATAAAAATATATAAATGTAATTAGTTTTCTCACAGCAATATGAATTAGTCTCTCCTTTATTTATCTACCGATTACATGTTAATTAATTTATAAATAAATAAAATATGCCAATATTCGACGATGCAACTTGCAAAGCAGCGTCTTCCAATTGGCTTTTGCGAAGTTCTAATCGTGAAAATAAGGTGAACCCATCTTTCAGGCTTTAGTTTTTGAGTGTTATTAACAAGTGATTTTAAGTTATTTTCTAAGATTAATTATTATTATTATTATATACAACAGTACAATAATATTCTTTTAACTTTATTTGAATATTCTCGAAGTTTACCAGGCTAAAGCCAATGAAGCTTGGAGTCAAAAAGTAACCTACCGACTAGCACGGACGGCCAAGCAGTCAACTGAAGCACCAAGGAAAAAACTCTTAATTTCAATTTGACAGCTTTTAAAAATCGCTGTTTCAGAGGGATACCAAAAACCAAAATTACAAATATTATAAGAGAAAGATTATACTTATAAAAAAATAAATATGTAACTAAAAAACTATTTTTTATTTCAATAAAATAATATATTAAATATAAAAAATTAAATAAATATTTATAAGCAGTCGATATAATCCCGTAATGAAATAAAAGTTTTTTTTTTTTACTGTTAATGAACAATCAAAGAAAAGGTGTTCAGAGTTCAGATCAACAACATGAAAAAGAAACAAAAGTCTTAAAACTTTTGGCAGTAGTGAGGTGGCGTGTCAAAGTCAATCTACTTTGTAAAAAGCTTTTCAAAAACCAAAATGAAAAAAAAAAAAATTCAGATGATGTAATAATAGAGACCGGTCAAACATCTGTCGGATTCTCAGTCACATGTAATCATGGAAGATGATCATGTCTGGTTACATCAAACGGCTCAGAATTTTTCAGAATAGGTGCTTAAGGCCATCGTCTCTGCTAGACTATGCCAAATCCCAAACTACTTTAAATTTAATTAGAATTTATCGCAGCGTGAAAAATGCATTTTTTAAAATATAATATTTTAAGAAAATAATAAATAAGTTTTTAATAAATATTTATTTTTTAAAAAATAAAAATACTTTTAATTTATTTTATTATCATAATATGAATTTAGTTTTTGTGTAAATTTTTTACTTAAATTCGTGTCAGTTGAGTATTAATGATGTAAAAAATTTATTATTACTATAGATGATATCAAATCGAATTAATTAAAATGTGAAGATTTAAATAAAAAATAATATAAATTAAATTGATATAATTTAATTTTTTAATAATTTAAATTTAAAATAATTTAATTTTAAGTAATTTTAATATTAAACTCAAAAAATTTAAATATAAAACGTTTTGAATCTCTGATGACATAAATTTTTTTCGGTACGAAATGATCCAAAACGATTCAATTAAATTCAACTAAAAGTTACCGAACGGCTCCAACTCATAATATCTATGCAATGAGCAAACTAACCATTTTAAATGCCTCATCAAATTAAATCTTCTTGCTGGGTTCTTTTGCATGTGGTTCCTGACCACTCGCGGAAATTACATGATCGAACTTATATATGATGCATTAATATAATATGTATTCATATTATTAATAAACCAAAGAATATTAATTAAAAATAAGTACAAATAATTTGATATTAAATTAAATAATATCATTTAATTTTAATAATATATCAGTTTATAAACAGTCAGGTTATCAATATGAATTTTATATGATCACTTTTTTTTTTGGTTATTTTCAGAATTTGGGTCCAAATTTAACTGCCGGTCAAATGAACCGTGCTTGATTATTATTATTTTTTAAGTAAATCAGCACAATTTAAACAAGCGAAATTGGCTTGAATCATACTCAATCACATGGCTGCTAAAGCCCTCTTCATGTGCTTGCGCATGCATGAAACTTCACTATTGTTTTTTGGAATTTTCTTCTCTTTTTTTTTTTTCTTTTTTCACAGCAGTTACGAGGAATATAGCCAAGTGCGTTAAGCAACATCCTCTGCATTGTCCCCTTCAAAGTCTCCGATTAGTTAGTTTTCCCCGATTGTTTCAATATTAAGATAACGTGAACGTGCGTTCTTAAAAAAGTTTGGTTTTTAACTTTAAAGTTAGAATGTATTAATGCTTTTAAATCCCAGCGTTAGAATTCCCTTCAGGAACCACATTGATATATTCCTACGTTAACCAGTCCCCAAGGACGTACCTTTAATCTTCAGTTCTAAAATATCTATAGCTTTCATTTACTTTAACCTTCATTCTTTAACTGATTTGTCTCTTTTTTGGGAGTAATAATGGCTCCATTGCATTCTTTTTTCCAGCTTTAATTTGGCTTTTTTTTTTGTTTTGGGGGGGGGGGGGGGGACTTTCGTGGTGCCACTGGAGCATTTCCACTGCCCATGAGTTTTCGACCAAATATTTCCAATGGAGTTTCAGAAATGAAAATTTAGTAACAAATGATAAAACTTATTTGGTTGGTAGATAGCTGATCTGATCAGCTTCTTGAATGGATAAAGCCCCTACATCTCTCAACCACACTCTTTGATTTCAATTAAACATGGGTTCGCTAAAAGGCTTTTTTTTTTTTTTTGCATTTAATGTATTATTTTATATAATTTGAAAAAGTAATATATTAAATTATTATTATCAGATATATTGATAGTGAAATTTTTTTAATTCTATAAGCGAGATTAAAAATTACTACATTTTTCATTTATTTATTTTTTATTTCATATAACACATGCATGCACGGTAACTTACATTTCCTCAAATTACAAACTTCTAGTAAATTAAACTTAACATTAATTTTTATATGGGTAATAAACCTTTAATACAATCAAATTACATTTCCAAACTTCTATTATTACTAACGTTAAGTCACTTATACTAACCCTATTAAATTATTCAAATAAAAAAGTTAACTCAACATGAATATATAGTGCCTGTCTGCTAGACACTATCTTAATAAGAAGTAGAAAATAAATTTTTTATACATGTTGGGTTAGTTTTTCATTAAAATTACTTAAGTTAGTATAAATGATATAATTATTAATAATAAAAGTTTAATAAAATAATTTGATGAAATTAAAAATTTATAACTTACATGAAAATCAATGTTAAATTCAGTGACTCAAAATGTAAATTATCCATCACCACATTTTTTTTCCTTAGTTTATCTATAAATTTTTTTTTGGAAAAGGAGATAATTTCAACACTCAATTGACATTTGAGATATGTCCAAATTTTTCAAGAGACTTGAATTAAGACCTAAAGATTCAAAAACTTCTTCGTCCCTGGCTATTGAAACAAGATTTTATTAGAAAAATAGTTAAAATGTAATATATCTAAGCATTTGTTTGGTACATATAATCATAACTCATAAAACAAAGTATAATAATTATATATTTTTGTTTCCAAATTAAAAATAGGTTAACATGTAATTTAGCTTATTATAGCCCATATCTTGATTAAATGGATCAATGAGCTTTTTCCGTTTTATTGTTCAAAGATATATCACTTCATGATCGTAGCTTGAGAATTCTATTGTTCCACAAATTATTTTTGAATAACAAGTAATAAATAAAGAAATTTGTTTGCATAATTAAGAAAATCACTTTGTTGTCAAAAGAAAAAAAAAGTTATTTTCGTTTCATTTTCAAGTTGATTTTAAAATCTATAAGATTAAGCTAACAATACTCTATGTCTTTGAAGCAATCATAGAGTAGATCTAAAAACTTTAAAAAAAGAAAGTATTGACAAGCAATGATAAATAATTAGAGATAATTATGTCTTTTACATCTAAAAATATTTACTAGTCAAGCTTTTCTTAAACACAGTTTTTTTTTTTACTCACTTTTTCTTATTATGTGGGCGTGAAATAATTTAGTTTAATTATATATTGGTTTGATAGTTTTTTTATTGTTTTATTTAATTTTAATATAATTTTTTTAAACGTATTTGTAATTAAAAAATTAATTTATCAACAATTTGATTCAAATTTTTAGTTTAAAATATTGAAAACGCTCCTAAACTATTTTATTTTTCTTAAATGAGCCTATATATTTTTATTATATACAAAATAAGTACTTATTCTTTGATTTGAATCCAAATCCCCCTTTATTTTAAATGACATATTAATTTATGTTGAGGCTTTAATTAGGTTTAGGTATATAGTGAAGGGTAAGAATTTATTTAAACATAAATAAATGGCTAAGATTAGGGCCAAAGCTAAGGGTGCAGGCAGGGGCCTCGGCTCCCCCTCACTCCCTCTAGCTCCCCTCGATTATTCAATTTCTTATATTTTAAAAATTTATAAGGTAAAAAATAATAAAATTTTTTGACTCCCCAATATTTTTATTTTGATTCTAACCTCTAATATGAAATTTTTAACTTTGCCCCGGGTTAAGATTGTCTTTTAGTATAAAAAGCTTATGACATGAAACAATTTTATGATATTAGAAAAATAACTAAAAAATGATATGACTAAAAAAAATAACACGAGCATAAATATAAAAATATAAACATGTTAAAATTTTTATAATAAATTATTAACGTATTAAAATTTAAATTAATATATAACATCTTAGACACGATTATGATATATAAAAATATATGAATATATAAATTACTAAATTTAGACTTAAATAACATAGTAAAATTTAAGATTGCTTTTATTATGTTAACCTAAAAATTTTACAAATATAATTAATAATTATCACATATTTTTAAATTAGATTAAAAAATTAAATGAAGCATTTGGGCATGTAAAATAGACAGGCAATTAAGAGCAAGTGAACCTTTGTTCATGCTGGCTGAGTCATACGTTTGACCTCTTATAATTATACGCTTATAAGTTATAATCGTCCAGTTCCCGGGATTCGCTAACCCGAGTTTGTTAACGACAAGGCAATTTCCCTACCGGCAAACAAAGAACGTGCGATTCACTGGCCAAACAAGATCACAAAATGGTCTGCGGTCTTCACGCGCCTGAAATACGTTGATTTTTTATAACCTTGAGCAAAACTGAATTACAGAGAAAAAATAACCGAAGTTTTTTTTTTTTTTTTTTGAACTTGCGACAAATTTAATCGTTTTGAAAACAAGCCCACAAGGTCACAACCATTTTTTTTTTTTACCTGCACCATACAAATAGTAAAAAAAAAAAAAGATGAAACGGTAATTCCATTTTTTTTCTTTTCTCTCATCTACCCCCCTCGTCTTTCCTTAAGTTCATGTAAAAAAAATAAATAAATAAAAGAGTGGCTCGGAATTTTTATATTTCTTCATATTTTTGTGAGTCAAATCATAGAACCGACGACGAGATGACTCGGATGGGGGACGTGGGTCAACGGCGTTTGACCGTTAAAACAAATACCAAACAGGGTTAAGAATGTAATTAAGAGTACCAAACTCTGTCCCCAGAAACAAGGGTTTTTTTTTTTGTTTATATTATTAGTTATTAACATTAATATTTAATATTATTTCATTCGGTTTTGTCGTTGTTGATGTTGTTTTTTAGTTCTCTTCCATTTAAGTCTTTGGTTATATATACAAATATAAGGTCTTAATTTCCTTCTGTATTTCCCCTATTTATCTCTTTGAGCCACTGAGGGGGGGAAAGAGATAGAGAAATGAGAACAAGGAGAGGATTTTGCTACCCTAGAGCCGATGTTTGCGTAGAGAAGTTAGTAGTTAAAAGGGGGAATTTGGCCGGAGAAAATATGGGTTGCCGGAAACGGCTAAGATTATCGCCGGAGATTGCTGCAAAGATTGATTTGTTCGATGCTTTACCCGATGATATTGTCATTTCTATACTATCCAAACTCAGCTCTACAGCCCGTTGCCCTTCCGATTTCATCAACGTTTTAATCACGTACGTCGACGTTCACTGGACTTTCTCGGTCATTTTGTTTCTAAGGCAAAAGCTTTTTTTTTTTCTTGGTTTTTTACGATTTTTTATTTTTTATTTATTTGAAAACAGATGCAAGAGATTTAATAGTTTAGCACTCAGTACTCTGGTATTATCTAAGTCATCTCCAAAAATGTTTGCCATTAAAGCCAAAAACTGGTCCGAGTCAGCTCACAGGTTCTTGAAGACTTGCGCTGATGCCGGAAGTGTTGAAGCTTGTTACACCCTTGGCATGGTAAGTTTTCTTTTGCTAATTACTGATTATTATATGTTGAAAATTCCAATTTTGTTTTTGATTCTTATCAAGTTTAGTTTTATGATTTGTGCTACAGATTCGGTTCTACTGTTTACAAAATCGAGGGAGTGGAGCCTCTCTTATGGCTAAGGCGGCGATTAGCTCCCACGCGCCGGCGCTTTACTCCTTGGCTGTGATTCAGTTCAACGGCAGTGGTGGCTCTAAAAACGACAAGGACCTCAGAGCTGGTGTGGCTTTGTGCGCGCGGGCTGCTTTTCTTGGCCACATCGACGCCCTGCGTGAGCTAGGGCACTGCCTGCAGGATGGGTATGGAGTCCGGCAAAACATTGCCGAGGGACGTCGTTTTATCGTCCAAGCCAACGCCCGAGAGCTAGCGGCGGTTTTGTCATCAGCAACTGCTTCTAACACAACTACGGGGTCTTGGCTCACTTGGAGCCCACACCCGATCCCACACCCCAACCAGCGTTACCCGATCGTGCCGGGATGCCCATTGCTGAGTGATTTTGGATGCAATGTGCCAGCGCCGGAGGCGCATCCGGCTAGCCGGTTCTTAGCAGAGTGGTTCGAAGCTCGAGGCTCGACGCCTGGCCCTGATTTGAGGCTATGTTCGCACGTTGGTTGCGGGAGGCCGGAGACAAGAAAACACGAATTCCGCAGGTGTTCGGTTTGCGGGGCTGTGAATTACTGCTCACGCGCTTGCCAGGCCCTTGATTGGAAGCTGCGCCACAAAGCCGAGTGCGCGCCGGTAGAGCGGTGGCTCGACGAAGAAGGTGATGGTGGCGACGGAAACGGGGCCGTTGATGGAAACGATGACGTCATTGCCGTAAGTTAAAAACGGTAACGGCGATGTTAACGGCCCATGGTTAATTTATATTTTTAAGGCCATAAAAAATGAAGGAAAAAAATTACTATGGTCGTTGAAAATTAAAACGGCATATGTTATTATTATTATTTTTTTAAATCCTTAAAGCTTTTCCTTTTTGTACTATAGAGCAATGTTGGCCTAACCTTCGGTTAATTAAAATTCAATATCCGGTAATTTCTAGAAGTACATTTCCATTTAATTTTGAATTAATGTATTAATTTATTTTCTAGTTTTTTGCTTGCAATGTGGGTTTGGGAATAGCATAATTTTGAAGGTTGGATTGCTTAAGATCAAATCGTCACATACTTACCTTGAAAATGCTAATTCCAACTTTAGATCTTGTCGTAGAAAATTTAATGTATGGACTTAAAGAAAGAACTAATAGAACAAAATTAGGTATGTGGACGGGATGAACAATCAAAGCTACCATAAATTGTTGGTTTATATGTAAGAAATTGGCTTAACTTTGAGGTAAAGGTGATTGAATTTCTTGGTTGTCAGTTTACATTGTTCGAGTTAGAATCATAATATTTGTATTTTTTTTATTTTCGATTTATGACACCACCTTCTTTTATATCATGAAAATGTGAAGAAATTCAAATTAAAACGAAAAGAAACAATGAAAATAAATTTGTCGAAGGGTACATAAATCTAGCACGTACGGATCAAGTTTTGAATAAGATTTTTTACAAGCTTAGATTAATTCGAATTATTATTTAATAATAAAATTTTAATCAAATTTAATAATGATATATAAATATCAATTTAAAAATAATATTTTAATAACATTGTGAACATTAAAATCAACTCAAATTGAAAAAAAGAAAAAAGGAAAAAAGGGCCTCACTATAAAGAGGTTTGAATGGAAAGTGAGAAGAATTACTATATGTTTCTAATAAGACACAGGCAAATTGAATGGCAGACAATGGGAAAAGACAATAATATGTGCTGAATTTTATCACCAACATATGGGGGCATTTCCTTCATATATATATATATATATAT
>JBBYHM010000016.1:1343243-1358009 GCA_038381775.1 Adansonia rubrostipa | reverse complement strand
TTGGGGGAAGATTCGGTATATCAAATGTAGCTAAAGTGTTGGGATAATGTCCTCTATAACTTTTGAACTATACTATCTAATTTACTGCTCTGTTTCTGCAGGATATGCTTTTGAATAACTTGAGAGATCCCTGTCCTATATTTGATTGGCATAGAAAACTCTAAAGGATGACGCTCTTATTTAAAAAAAATGGGAAACGCATCAGTTAGCAGGTGAACTGCAAGCCTGGGCACAAAAAGCAATTTTAGGCAGTGTAACGCCCTTCAAGATTGCCCTCCACTTCAAAGCTATATACATGCACAAGACAAGGTTTTATTACTTCAAAGATAGATTTATCACTTTTTACCCCCTTTTTTTATTTCACATTATACTTTAATTATTTTTTCATGACATATTCATATTTGATAATTGTATTTAAAATTATCAGATCTATAGACAACAATTACTCAAGAAAATTCTGAATGAAGGAATACTTTTAATCACTTTTCAATCCATAACATAACTCTATAAATCCTATATTTAATTTAAAAAAAAAAAAAAGAAATTTCTAGGCTAACATCATTCAGAGAATGAGAGTTACCTATAATTATAAAGCAATTCAGCATGCTGTCACCTACGTTAATCTTTCCAGACTCTCCAACACAGAGCTTTCTGGTTCAAATCTTTCCATTTTCTGGTTGTAAATATAATAATCTAGAAAAGACTGGAAACTCTTTCTATAAAATCTTTTAGGTGAGGACAGCATCTAACATAAACAGTGTATTCTTGGTGATTAAAATTTACAGGGAATGTGAAGTACGTATCATCGCAAGGTTTCAGTGAAGAATGAACAAGTGTTCCTGCCAAGAAATATAATTCAGTCAATAACGCAAGGTAACAGTCACCAATTATAGGCAGAAAATTCAATGCTACAAAAAACAAGCGAGTTTAGAAAATATTAAAGAATTTGAAATAAATCAAACCAACAAATCTTAATATCAAATATGTTTGATATCGGCTACAAAAACCAAGGCATAAAAACAATTACATTTGTTACACCAATCCTTCTCCAATTGTTCCTATCCTTCACTATCCTCTCCTCAAATTCTAACAGTTTTGTCTCATTAGTTATCACCTCCAACCATGCCATTTTTTTTTTTTCCAATTCAACTTTTAAACCTGTGCAACATCAATTTACTCTTTTCTTCTAACAAGTGCATCCATCAATCTGCATCCTATATAGCCATAACACTGTAAACAATTTTCTCTCACTTTACCCTCTATAAGAGTTATCCCAACTTGGACACATTAATCTTCATTCTAACTATATCCATCCTAGTCTTACCACACCCCCTCTTAACATACCAAAAAATCGAGTCTAATAGAACTTCCCTTCAAATTAAAAGTTTATTGTAATCATATATAACTCCAGTCTCACTTCTCCACTTAATCCACCTATCGTTGACCTACGGTTAACATCTCCATCAATCTCCCCATCTTTTGAAATTATTGCCTCTACGTACATAAGGCACTTCGCTACTAGCATCACTTGACCATTGAGTGTAATCGCGTCTAGATCATTATTCCTTCTTTTACTAAATGTACATTCTAATTAAGGAATCAGAATTGCACCTCAAATATAAGCTTAAATATTTTTAAAGCAAAAAATCAGTTGTGTGTTAAGATCCGCCTAAATATTAAAGCAAGAAAAACAAAAACAATAGTTTTGCTTCAGTACATACTTCCCTGATAATTCCACAACCAACACAGAATTATAACATGATATGTCAATGTATCACTGACCAAGCAACATATTTTTCAGTTTGGAATTCTAATTTTATGACTTATTACTGCAAACACGAGCTGAAATGAAGCTGACTTGACAACCAAGGCTTAAATATAATCTAAAACTTTCTTGGATGAAGACTTAAGAGTCAGAATTCATGTTTGATAAATATTGCCAAAATTGCGACTGTAAGTATAAAACTTCATCCAATATAATTATCTAGAAGTATTTTCGCCATCCAAGTCCAAGACAAGAGTGGTAAGTGGGCAACTCCGAGTCTGCTTAGGTAGCAGCACAGGCCGAAAAGTAGGAGCAACAGATGACAATTCCGATAAGTTCTTTATAAATAAGTAAGGATCAAAGTCATCAAACTCCTCATAGCATTCATCCTCCACATAGACATTGGTTGACATCGAATCTTGACCATGCTCATTGACACATTCTAATTTTGAGTTTTTCATAGCCATGTATATGGCTGAAACTTCATATGAAAGGACAGCTCCTGAATTGGCAGTACAAACCATGCAATTTTTGTTTACAACAACAATCTCCTCTCCAGAAGTAGAATAAAGAGTTTCTCTAGTAATACGAGTATCAAGCATATCAACTTATGACTCTTCTTTTCCCCCATCTTGATGGACTTTTGCGTCTTCCCTCAAAATGAATTTGACAAAGTCAACTAAATAGGATATATGCATTAAGCATGCATAAGAGAAAGAAAAAGCACATGGCTATGACTGATATACATATATTAGCCTATCTTTCTCCCCTCCACAGTTCTTAGGTATGTGAAAGCTTGGAGAAAATACAGTAACTTTCATATGGTGATCATCGCCCTTTAACACATATAAAGAAATAAGCAAAATCTGAACAACATAGATGGTTACTTTTTTATTTTCTTTATTTTTCATAGGAATTTCGTATCTTCCTAACAAATAGCCCAAGTCTTAGTACATTTTAAGTAACAATATGATAAAGAATCATAGCCAATCAATCTATCTCATCCTTCAGCAACCACAAAGAAGCCACATAAATAAAATAAAGCTAGTAAAATTACCTTATGATCTGCATGAGCACCATTAGCCACATCAAATCCTAGACAAGCATCAGAAGTTTCATTATGCAGCCAGCCAAATCTAGCGTTTAAGTTTTTAGCCCTAACAAAGGCTTCATTTTTCTTTGGGAGTGTTTGGACTCAAAAGTTTCATAAGATTCATAGTTTAATTCACACAAAATTTGACAGTTAAGGACAGTCTTTGACTTGGAAACCACATTAAACTAAACCTATTGTAAAATTCTAATGGTGCTAAAGTCAAGAACATGTAAAGCATTATCACTACAATTTTTTCCTTTAACCAAACAAAAGAACATTCTTTGCAACACAAAAAGATAAAATAAAACCGCTGAGACAAAATTAGAAACATACCAAGTTTCTGCTTCCTAACAGAAGATGTAATTAGCTTTGTTGCTTTCTTCTCTAGACCTTGTACCTTTTTAGATACCTTCCTCTGAGGTCTTGAAGCCTGGGAACTGGCATGCTCTCGACAAGCATTTCTTCCAAAAAAGCTTTTCTTTGTTTGTATTGCACAAGGAGTCTCTTCTCAACCTTCTAGATAGATGCTATAACTACCCAGCGTGCTTTAATAAATAATTAAAAATTTGAAAGTTATGATTCAAATTTTAAAGCATTTAAAATGCACTTAAAGTTTCCAAAATAATGTTAAAGTCCTGTCATACTATGTTCTGACTGTTTAATACGGACTGAAACAATCAACGATAATAATCATATAAAATCCTTAGCTTAGAGGTTCTTTTAACTGTTAAAAGAAAAACTAATATTGTCGCCTTTTTTTCAATTAAAATTATTTCATGCGAACCTAGATCATACTCAGAACCCTCTACCAAATTTAAGTCTTCAAAATGCAGGCTCTCGTTCTGGCAACTTAACTTACCACACTACGACCCTTTAAGTGTATCAAATTTCCCAACAACATGCAGACCAACTTCAACATGACAAATACAATAAACCCAAAAAAAGGGGGCAAATTACTAGCATGAAAACAAAATACCCCAGGAAGAACATTTAAAAGTTCAAACCAAATTAAGACATGCTCCAAGAAGAACATTTCATATTTTGGATGAAGGAAATTAGAGAAAACCATTCTACTTAAAATCACCAAATGTGGATAAAATTTTAAAACCCTAAATAACACCAGCTCCCCCAAACAGAATACTAAAAACTTACAACATTTTGTAAACAAAATAACCCTAGAAATGAGATATACATCAAATTAAATAAACCCTATGGGGTTGAACATCTAAATTTAGAAAATTTGAAGGGCTGTGGAAAGAAATAACTTTTAACGTTGTTTTGTAATATAGGTTTAAATTATTGCGGTGCCTCGGGGGGACGACTCTTCCGAAATTTTGAACTGTAAGTTCGCCCCGCTGTCCGCAATGAAAACAAATATGCGGATGACGTGTCTCGAACTTTTGCTGCCACGTAAAAGACTGAGATTTTGCCTGAAAAATTTTGTATTCTCGATATTGGGCCAAGCCCAAATTCAGGAGTCTGCACCTTCAATACTAAATCTGCGCATTTGTCTTCGTTTTTTCCAGGCCCAGGGTCGCCCCTTTTTGTCCGCCTCCAATTGTGTGGAAGGACAAAAAGTAATGTCGTTTTTTTTTCTTTAGAAAATAAAAGAAATTTCATTGATTTTATTTAATGTATTTATAATGTGTGAATTTATATTTCGCAAATAAATTACATGATACATTTTATTAAAAATATATAAAAATAAATATAAATAATTTAATTTTTAATTAAATAAGCTCATATAATTAATTAATAATAGATAAATTTAAGCCTGAGCTCGTAATGCTTTTTTGACGTGATTGAGTTAACGAAACATTGCCACTGATCATACATTAAGTGATATGGCTCCATAACATTGGAACGGAGAATCTGAATTCTGAACCATGTGATGGTTGGCTCGAATATTGTGTAATTGTGACGGTCAAAGACAAAGATATTCCAATTTGCAATAATTTGCAATATAATATTCCACCTCATTCAACTTTTTTTTTTAAAATAATGGGAATTAGGATCTCTCGTCCTTAGCATTAGCCCCTCATTCAAGGACTTATTTAGGTGTGGTGATTTAAAAGAGATATTTTTTTGTCCTTTTGCACAATTAGAGACAGACGTAAAAGTTAATTTAGAATTCAAAAAAATATATTTTTTAGCCAATTTTAAAAAAGATAAAATCTGGAGGAGAAAGGAAAAACGTAAATCCGCTGAGTTTCCTCTTTCTGTTTCCTTCCTACCCGGGTGGAAAAAAGAAAAAAAAATTTGTTTTTCCTTTCACCTTTTTTCTTTCCTCTTTCCCTCCTGCCAAACATAGCTTTGCATATAATAGTATCAAACAATATACTTAGAGGCCCTTAGACTACCATTTCGCGTTTCTAGAATGGGACCTCTCAAAACTCAATTTCGATTCTTTCCCAATTCCTGCTGCTACCTTATACAATTTTTTAACATTTGGGGTTGAAGTGGGGGTGAATCAATCAAAATGAGAACTAACATGCATCAAAAAGATGAGCTTATGGATTCATTTACTAGAATATAAATAAAAAAAGGGGGGGGGGGAGAAGAAGGGATTGTACAATTTTTTAAAATTAAAAACAAATATACCATGGGTGACCTATTTGGGGACTCCAAAGTACTATACAATCCTCAATTTTCCAATCACCACGTCAAATTATGTAAGGGCTCATGATTTTACGTAATATTATTGTGAATCTTATATAATTTAAAACCGTACTTAGTTAACTTTACTACAATAATTGAAGATGATATGCTGCTCCTGCTTAAATGTAGTTTAGTTATTGTTAACAGAGAAGACTATAAGAAGGCATGTCTTCGATCCGTAACACATCATCCATCAAAAGTTCTCTCTCCAGCTGAGCCCGAGTTGATTTTAAAACATCCTGAAAAAAAAAAAAAAAAAAAAAAAAAACAATGTAGAAAAGCTATTACAACTAGCAGGAAAACTAAGTTTAAAACCAGCCAGAACTTTTCTATACCTACTGGGAAAAATAGGATTTTAATAGGTGCAAATTATTATTATAAGCAAGAAATTCAAATTGAAAATATATTAGGCCTTCTCACATTGAACTCCATGTACGTGGCGTTTCTCTCCAGCCATTGCTTGTCCATTACCACGAAAGCCATGCAGTAAAGCAAGTCAAAGGCCCATTCATTTTCTGAAACAGTGATTGGACGAAAGGGAATCAGAGGGAAAATTGATCCAGTTAATTAGTCATGTATTAGTCCGTGTTACCTTTGGGAGGAGAGTATGTATCCAAAACTGATATTCTCATCTTTTTTTATAATTTTGAAAGGATCATATTGTATACCTATATTTAAATATATGTAGAATATAGATATTTTTAAAAAAATGAAAAGTCTAGGTAACATAAGTATTCAAGCAGAATTGCTGACTGATACATTTACATATGAGCTTCTAAGCCATTTCATCTAGGTAAGGCAGTACCTAGGTAAGGCAGTACCATTCAAGCAACAACCCGAATTTTTTTTTTTTTTTAATATTCTTTCTAGGATCAGTATCAGGCTCTTACCTGATAACATCTGCAAGAAAACTGATCTGATGAATGTCCTAGGTTTTGCTGCAAATGAATAAGTTGGCATTAGTTTACAGTCTCACGTTAAATGAACTAATTCCTGACAAAAGTAGTTTAGCATCGGCAACCTTGTCAGACTAATCAATGAGAAATCATAGAAAAATACTTTACTTCAAAGTATAATAACTTGATAAGATATTTAGAAGTTGAAAATAACATAGTCAGGGAAGTTAATGTACTCATTTTCCACATACAGGCATCAAGGTCAAGCATTTGCATGATCATGAATGTGATATTTACACCAGCAACAGCAAATGGATACTCCCATGCAGCTCGTTTTCCTCCTTGCTTTTTCAATAATCGTTGAAATGATGTCTACGATAACAAGTGTGACAACTCTTAAATTAAATAATGCATTATAGTTATGATACTTTACTTGGCATCCGAGGCTTCTAAACTTATATACTTGATCTTCTTAGAAAGTGATTCTTGAATTATCTGATACCATAAGCAGAGTTAAGCACTGACTTGGAAAAAAAAAACTGTCACTTAATCCAACAACGCTCTCGAGTCTCGATGGTGCTTAACTGAACTTTCGGCTAGTTGTTTAGAAGTCTTAGATTCATGTGCTTACCGAGAATGTCTTGGCAAAGAATAACAGGTTCTCCAAAGAAATGAATCCAGCACCCCTGTTTGACCAGGAAGAAAGAGTTAGATATAGAAGAATAAAAGAAAGGACATGCCAAACAAAAGCAGTAAAGTAAAGCCAACCTGAAATCTGTAGATGGATCCCGTCCCTGCCATCCCATTTCTTTCCACTGATCAGATATCAAGCCTTGAAGTTCCTGTCCAGGGTATGTAGCAGACCATAGCGCTCTCAGGGCTTCCTGTCGTCATGAAAAATTTCACTAATTTGTAGGGAATTAGGTTGTAGACGTGTTTTTAGTCACACCATATTTATTATGGTTATAGATGTAAAAAATGTTACCACTTTAATTGTAATAAATATTGACGGTGAAAAAATACTTTTAAATTGCAAACATGTAAATTTGTGGAAAAAAATGTAAAAAAGCAAACCTCGTGATCCGGCCTGGAACCATCAAAGTAAACCTTCATCCGGTGCTTTAACCTCTTCAATCTATCTTCCTGCAAATTTGCTAACAAAATTATCACATATTCACACGCGGGGAATTCAAATTAATACGTTTACTAACATGCGTCGAGAAATTTCAGAAGAAAAATTACAAAAAAAGGAATATTAGCTTAATACAATGCATATAAATGGTTTTAACCTGCAATGTGTTAAGTTTTATGGTCTAACAAGGCAGAATCAAAGACGAAGTGGCAAGCTAGCCAACTCTGTGAAACATTTTTTGTCATGGATTATCAAGAATAATTACCTAGATTTTTCATTTTCCAAGAAGTCATATATGAGATCTATGTTTGACATGTATTTTTACAACATGATTATAAAATTAGATTATCTAAATATATAAAAAACTTTAAAAAATTAATTATACCCATGACGGATTCAAAATCATCTTGAGTCTAGGTGACATTGGATTAAAGAGGTTCACATTTTTTAGTTCCAGATCATATGTATCCTTCACAATGCTCTATGTTCTTTACCGTCGAATGTTACAAATGAAAATGATCAGCATGTACTTGCCTGTTGGGGTGTCAAGTTACTGTAGATCCGTTCATAAGCTCCCTTACGCTTGAAACAAACACAAGTAAGGCCCTTGCCAATCCAAGCAGGCGTCCCACATGTTGCAGTATCTGCAAAATGGAGTTTTCTTTCTTTTTAGATTTTCCATCCAAATTTTGTTTACAATAAGCTTTAAACCAAAAAATAAATAACAAAGAAAAAAAACACTGCAATAAAACAAGCAGAAGCAAGACCATTTTTGATGCTTAGCAACCTGGCCCAAATTTGCACCAAACCATTTAATATTAGCCGACGTCAGAGGGCTCGCCCCTCTAAAAACTCAGAACACTTTTCACTTAAAAAGAAGTTTCAGGTGATCCAGAAATTTCCTATTTCAGCAGTTGATTTTGCTGCACCCAGCAAGAGATGGTCCAAGAAATTTGGACTTTAATGAAACAAATCATTAGTGTGGATAACTGGATAAAGCAGGTCTTTCTTCTTTTTCAGTGACACTCCTAATAGCTAAATATAATAATATTAAATATAAGACAATTACATAATGTAAAAAAAATAGAATATAAATATAATAATATTTTAAAATTTATAAAACCAATATAATCTATTGATAAGGATGACAACCAGATGACTGGCGTAGTGGGCCAATGGCTGCTGCACACGGTCACCTAAGGGGCAGGGTTACGGTGCACACGCTCCTGAACTTCTGATATATACGACAAACCCTCAACGTTGAATACTTTGCTTATGGAAAGTTAGATGATTTAAGCGCATGGCACTGTCGTAATTCCACCGACAAACATAATGAAAAAGTTAAAAAAACAATACGAGAGGTTTGGGGTATGGACATGCTTATTAGCAAATAATGTGGGACCCATTACCCGACCACATGGACACAAATCATCTCCCATAGTCCCATGTGAACACTTGATCCAAAGTGGTAGGAATCTGAGGAACACGCTCTACGAGGACGCGTAAAGGAATCATCAACGCAAAGTGAATAATGAATATAATACTGAGCAAATATTAGAAGAAAAAGAAAAAGGTGATTATTAAGATTAAATCAAAATTCACATCAGACGGTCACCGTCGTACCAAAATCAGATACACGAAAGTGGTCTATCTTGTGAATACACAAAATCTTTAAAATATTTTAAAAAAAATCCAGCGAGCTGAAATATTTTTGGATTAGTCAAAACAAACCGCCGGATTTATTATTTAAGGGGGGTATGTTCAAGTGCGGGTGACATTTTAACGCATTCGATAGGACAAGCCTAGTCTAATCATGGACCGGTCGTTGTGGGGGCCATGTAAGAACAGACGGATAATGATGAGACTAAGAGAAGATGGTTGGACCGCTAAAAGAAACCCTAACTTACGCCAAATCCGGCTTAATGAGGTCAAGAATGAGAGAGAAGATTCAATGGTTTAACCAAAATTCGCTAAACTCGTTGCCGCAATTGACCCCATTTCTCGCACGCCAAATGATTGAGTTTCAGACTCTCCAGCTTCTATTGGAAGCAAATGACAGAATCTATGTCTGCCACTAAAACACCAGATTCGTCGAGATATTGCTCATTCCCTCCCCTCCCCCTCAACCCACTTATAATGATTCTTCACTTATCATTTTCAGTTCTACATTAGAATCATAAATCCGACGAAAAAAATGAATGAAATTGATTAACTAACATGTTGAGTGAATCCGACAATTCTCTAATCTACACCATTGCAGAAGGGCGATTAAGATAAGAATTAAGAACCGCTTACAAAATGAGCATCGAGTAAAATATACCTGAGGTCGAGGAAGCAGTGGCGTGAGGGCAACGGTTGATGGAAGAGGAATGTGAGAGGAAGCGGATCGCCACGCAACTTCCCTCAGTCCTAACAACGCTGCTGCTACTATTACTACTCATTTTCTAACCTGAGAAAACGCCTTTTAATCACTTCTCAATCTTATTATTGTGATTTTTTGCGAGTTAACACTCTCAGACGAGATTTGGAGGATAAAATAGGGGTATCATAAAACGGAGAAAGCTAACGACAAAGGGAGAAGGTAAGGGTCGCCGCTTCTGTTGGCCCTAGACTTCTTGTACGTGTGAGTGGGGTTTGTAGTGGGCTAAATATCAAAAGTCAAAACTACCCTGCTTCTTTCTTGTTGGGTTTTGGCAATTTATCGGGCGCTATATAGAATAAAAAATAAAAAATACAATATATTAAAAAAATATATTAATATAATTTAAATATATTAATATTTTAAAAATAATTATTAATATTTTAAAAGTTATATTCATATTTAATAGTTAAAATTATAATTTTATAATATAAAAATACGCAATTATTCAAACTTATTTACCAAGCTTGTTTTGCTTTTGTCCTGTGCCTTAACTTTTTAAATTCTGATTGGTAAACTACTTTTTCCTTTTTGTCAATTGATTTTAACATACTCCACTAGCATTTCTTCACATACAAATACAACTCAAATTTAGACGAGTAATTAACTTTTTCACACATATATATTATTTTTTTATTTATATTAAAATTATTTTAAGAATTTACAGTGCGACAAATAAGTAATACTATCGACATCAACCAATGAATTTTTTTTCTTTGTTAGGATTCTAACTAGATTTATACACATGTTGACAAAAATTTTTTAAATTCAACTTGATTTGGCTTGAGATATTTTATAATCAATAAAAATTAAAATTTTTAAATATAATATTTATTTTAAAATGTATTTGAAAATGTAATAATAAGAAGAAGGCAAAGGGTAATTTAGCCTTTTTAGAAAGACAACTTTAAGAGTAAAGATTATAATTTTCTAAGTGTAAAAAAAGATATAAAAAATTAATGCGAATTGAATTAAGCTTCCCGTTCGAATGGACATTGCAAATCTGTATCCCTTTATCAAGGCAAGAAGTCCAAACTGATCTATTGGTTCCACGTGGCAGGCTGTTTTCATAACACTTCCGTGTCCCGACCATGTACTAATTAAAGTCGGCGCCTAATCATGAAATTTTGCCATTAAAAAAAAAAATAGAACCCTGACGACAAAATTAAGTTAAGCTTTATGTGTTTTGGAAGTCAAAATAAACTGGCCAAGTTCAATGTTCAAAAGAAAGAATGAAAGAAATAAAACTGGCCAATTCAAAATAAATGTCCTTCCATCAATGGGTGCTTTCAATTTGAGATTTGATATGACTGCCACGAGGCTTTATACGGCGAAGTTTGAGGGTAGACAATGCAAAAGAAAGAAAGCTTTTGGAGGAGACCTTTTTGAACCTTAAAGGCAGGGCAACGGGCCAATACGAATCATGGATGTCCTCGTGCTGCGCCCACCCAAACGACCATCCGCCGCAGGCTGCCTTCTTTGCTTACATGGCTGAAGGATTTGCCTATTACTAGCAACACACACACACATATATATATATATATATCAAACGAGGCAATGGCAAATATATTATATTCCCCATTATGGGTTAGAAGTTCACTATTTTTAAACTATTGCTTATGTTGAAATAAGAGCCAAGCTTAGTTGTTTATGATTAGGAGTTGTTGATGATTGATTGGATCGTTGCCTGATTGTGAAACGTCGATACGGAAACGAGTAGAGGTACATTATGATATGAAACACAGTGAGACGTCAAATTGTAAAAAAAATAAGAACACAGATATGATAATATACAGCAGTAAAAAATATTCAATATAATTATAAACGGCAATGCTTTATAGTGTTGTCAAAGTTTTAAACATACCCATTAATTTGTATGAATTATACAATTAAGAATCCAAAAAAAAAAAAGCCTAATGATTGTGATAATAGTGGGCTTGAACTATACTATTCACTTATTAAACCCAATATATATATATATATATATATATATATATATAACATTCTCTTAAAATATATTATGAGCTTAAAATATTGGTGCCCAATTCAATGTTTCTTTTTTTCTTTCTTTCTTCTTTCCCTTGGTACGCATTGTTTGGTGGTATCTAAAAGTCATCGTTCTTTTTTTTTTTTAATTTTATTTCTCTTTATGTGCTCAATATCAACAATAATTTAAAATATATAATATGAAATCCGTATATTGATATATAAATTATCGTATATAAATTTATGATATAATTATTTTATATGATTGATATCAATAATAAATGAAAAATTACTTTCGTTATATTTATTTGAAGAGGAAGAAATAGATGGGTGCACACGTTGAGCCAAGTTTGCCTAGGCTTAAGTTTGGATCTAAAGTTATTGATGTTTAAAACCTAGTCCATGCCAATCATTATGTATGTTTAAGATTTTTTTGTTTATATGATTATATCTGTTCAATTGAACAATCTTCTTCTAGTTTATAAATTATTGTAAGCAGTTTTTTTTTAGAGAATATGTCTCTTAATTTTTCTAGCCTATCCAAAAATTGGTTTTATCATCATCTTCGTATATTGAAAGAGAAATAATCTATCTTTTTTAGTTTGTTATGTCAAGATTAATTGTACTTTTCACGACGTGATTGAAAAGTTTTAGAAAACGAATTGTATAAAACTGTCAAGCATTCAAGAGATACGCAACAATTGTCTTACGATAAAAAATTTTACCTCGACTGAATCGTTGAATTTCGGTATTGATCTCATATGGTAATTTGTATCTACTTATATTTTTAATTTTGGTATATTTTTCATTTTCGATTATTGCAGTATTTGTATTTTTATGTTTAATTTCTGCATAGGGTGCAACACTATCTTCTTCCCTTCCAAATTTTGATAACAAACCCAGAAATTGACGTCGTTATACGACCTCAATAACCTTTCACCATCGTCGGCAACGAAAATTTACCCAAAATTTCCAATCATTCCTTTCCATCTCCTTTTCTTCTTTGTATCCATTTAGATTTTTTTTTTTTTTAAGCCTTGAAAACCTTAGATTTACGTTCCTCCAAATCACCTAAAAATTCGGTATCTTTTTATTTCGCCCTGTTCTTCGCACCAATTCAAAAATTTCTAAATGTTCATCCCCTGCCGTTATTCGCCGCCTCTTTCGTCACCGTCTGTTTTTTATTTTTTTTTATCCTTGCATGTGTCAAAATCGTATTTAATTAAATTTTCATTTTTTTTCCTGTATCTCGACGTGTCCCGTACATATAGTTTTGGCATGTAGCCAACGTGTCCATACCAAACATCTGTATGTGAGGATTTCTCGTGTTCCTGCTTCGTAGCTGGCCGGATAAAGTAGCACGTTGGAGCTAGCGTCCAAACTCAAAATTTGTAGTTTCTCCCAGCGTAGCTATAATTGAAAAAATTGGACAAGTTTAATCGAGATCTGAAAGTCTGTCCACTGTGTTGGGAGGCATCGAACATCTAATTGACTGCAACGATAGAAAATTGGTTTTTGGGTTTTTTTTTTCTATACTAAAGAGATTTAAATTTTAACTTTAAATTAAAAATTATGCGAAGTTAAATATATATTTTTAATTATCCCCTTGCTCGTTACTTAGAATTTTTTTCTCCTTTGTCTTTAATTTGAACATTGCACCGTATACTTCTTGCCAATATATGCTGGCAACAATTGTGTCAAGTCTACTGTCGATTGAATCATCCAAAAGAGTACAAACTCATTGATATTTACTCTTAGCTCGGCTTCTCACGTACGAGTGAGTATTAATCGATTTAACCTATCAAATCAATTAAATTTAATTGTAAAATTAATTAATTTTAAAAATAGATTTATATGATTAGTTAGATTAATTATGAGTTTTTAAAATTAAAAATTTCATAAATTAAGTAAACTGATACTTTTATTTTATTTTATTTATTTAACATAATATAAATCAAACATATTTATATAATATTTAAAATTATACAATATAATATATCATTTATATTATATATTATAATTATTTTTATATAATAATATACATTATTTATATTTTAAAACTTTTAAAACTAATTAAATTGATCAAATCGAATAATTTAAATTTAAAATTTAATTATTTTAATTATAAAATTTTTTAATTAATTTGATTTATTCAATTTTAAAACCGAATTGTGATGCAACCTTTCTAACCCAACACTAAAACAGTCACATTTGGGAGCAAAAGGTTTTTCACTAGTAAAGGTGCCTACAGAGAGTGACAACGTTACCAATAGAAAGGAAGTATAATGCAACTCGATGATCAGCTGCTGAATCTAATAAATTAAATTACACATATCAAACTTAATACTATTAAACATGATATTATTATATTAATAAAAATAATATTAATATAATACAAATTATCAATGTATTAAAATTTATATAAATATAAAATATTTTAACATGATTGTAATATAATACTATACATAAATAAAATACACATACATAAATTATTAGATCTAATACTTTCGGATTCTCCTTAAATGAACTTAAAACATTAAGTAGATAAAAGTTACTAAGCAATTTCAACATTTTTTTTATTAAAAAAATTTTATAACAAATCATTATACATATTTTAATTTTCAATAATTTATAAAATTTCAATAGTTCAAACACATTCTTGTGAATGTGTGTGTAATTGTGTATGTATGCATGTATTTGAAAAATAGATAGCTTAATTTTGAAGGATCTCACCTCTAGTTATTTACTTCTTTGAGTCTTCTTAAATATCATAGAAAAACCATTACAAAAATGAAATGCTGAATTTCTTTTAAAGTT
>JBBYHM010000016.1:1297763-1308788 GCA_038381775.1 Adansonia rubrostipa | reverse complement strand
GATGATGAGGAGGCCAGGATTTTTATGGGGGCTAATGGCTTTGTTGAAGGATTATTGCGATTTCTAGAGTCAGCTGTGTGTGAAGGGAATGCAATGGCTCAGGAAATTGGGGCAATGGCTCTCTTTAACCTTGCTGTCAATAATAACAGGTTTGTTAGTCATGTTTTGTGCCTTTGCTTAGTTAAATCCCGTCATGATCTTTTCGAGCAACACAGGTTTCTTTTTCTCTTAGCCTTTAGCAAGTCTTTGACTCATAATGGATACTCCGAACGGTCATTGTAGGAGGAAGGATCCTAACAAATGAATAGGAGAGAGAAAGAACATTGCTGTTCCTTTCATTTTAACAGTGTATCTTATTATTGGTTGACATTATATAATTATTAAGCTGAATCTTATTTAGTATTCTTTTTTTTTTAAATAAAAAAAATCAGGAACAAGGAATTGATGTTAGCAGCTGGAGTGATTCTATTGCTGGAGGATATGCTTACGACCTCTGATGCCCATGAATCAGCAACTGCTCTTTATCTTAATCTCTCTTGCCTTGAGCAAGCCAAGTCTATCATAGGCTCAAGTAAGGCTGTCCCCTTTTTAGTCCAGCTACTTGGAGATGAAACTGATCCGCAATGCAAGCTCGATGCCCTTCACACTCTTTATAACCTCTCTACCGTTCACTCCAATATCCCGAGCCTTCTTTCTGCTGGCATAGTCAATGGCCTCCAGCTGCTTGTGGTCTCGGGTGACCATGCCTGGACAGAGAAATCTATTGCAGTTTTGCTAAATTTAGCTTCAAGTCAAGCAGGAAAATATGAGATGGTTTCCGCCTCTGGTCTTATAAGTGGTCTGGCATCAGTTTTGGATGCTGGTGAGTCGATCCAGCAAGAGCAAGCTGTTTCATGCCTTCTACTTCTTTGCCATGGAAATGAGAAATGTAGTCAAATGGTCCTACAAGAAGGTGTGATTCCAGCATTGGTATCAATTTCAGTAAATGGGACAACAAGAGGGAGGGAGAAGTCGCAAAAACTTCTGATGCTGTTTCGTGAGCAACGGCAACGAGACCATCCGCCCGCAGACATGAACCAGAGTATAGAAACCAGTCAAGATTCCATGCCTGCTGCGGCCCAGGATCAAGAATCCAGGCCACTCTGTAAGTCGGTATCGAGAAGAAAAATGGGGAAAGCCTTGAGCTTTCTATGGAAGAGCAGGAGCTACTCTGTTTATCAGTGTTAGAAGCATGGCAAGCTTTTTGTAAATTTTCCTTTTATCTTCTCTTCTATTACTCATGTCCTGTTCCAATGGACAGTATTTATCTTTTTTTTTTTCTTTTTTTTTGGGGGGGGGGGGGGGGTTTTTCCCTAAAGAAACAGAAATTTCCAAGCCCTTTGTAATCTATGGATTTTGGCATCTTCTCCAGTTCTGGGTAGGAAATACATGTACCTGATGTATGTTATAATTGAGGGTTAGATTCATCTTCTGAAAAAACCTGACAGTTGCTCCACTTGAAAATTTATATTTATTATGGATAGTGGCTCATGTCTCGACTATAGAATCCTGTAAATTGTCAAACAATGCAAGTTAGGTGCCGGACGCTTTAACTCCTGAGATCTATTTGTGGAAATTACCTTTTTCTTTTTTTTTTTGGTGCGTAACTGATAAATTGCATAATTTGACTGGCTAGAACGTTTTTGAAGGTAAGACAGAGTTGAGTTGCCTGTCTAGGTCAGTTGGTAGAGCGCAAGGCTTCTTAACGTCGTAGGCGTGGGTTTGGATTTTTGTGCCTTTTTTCGAATGATTTCTGGCCTTAGCAAAGCAGGGGGCCGCTTGCATCCGTGATTGGATGGAAAGACGATTATCCTTTCATTACCACAGTTATAATTTTGCATGTGTTGTCAATTAAAGTTTAATTGAATATACAAGTCTCCACTCGATTTGGTTACTCAAGCAAAATGTACGTATACAACACTCAAAGCTGAATCTTGTAGATTAATTCCTGTTAGAAACGTAAATTTACAAGGAATTCAGATGAAGGTTTCTGTTTCGAGCCTAGCATGCAATTCTACATCTATATTGCGTGGACTCGAGCGCACTAAATATAAACATGTATTCGATATAGATGTATAATTTTGTAAAGCTTTTTTATATATTTAAAAAATTATATTTTAATATTCATATTCAAATATGTATAGGATATGAACGTTGGATATCGAAATTTTGAACAAAATGAAAAATTTCGGGTAACATAACTTTTAGTAATATAGAAAAGCAGCAGCAACGAGGCTACTCCGACGATTATGCTAAAATGCACTGCAAGCGCAAGCTAACATTGGCAATATAATATTGATGGATGGCAAAAACTTAACTGGAATTCTTGATTTTTCCTTCGATGGCAGGTACAATCATGTATATGAAACAGATTGTAGTAGTGAGCTTCAAAAGTGGCAGTTTTTCACTGGACTATAATTCATAAGCCACCCAGAAATCAAATAACCATTAATTCTTCTGTTGCAATTAATGCCCATCTCTTCTACCTTGATTCATCGATCCTTAGCTTTCAATCTTTCACAATATTAATATCGTCTGGATTCCCATCATTCTTTGCATCCTTTTATGCTCTTTCTTTTCCATATTTTCTCTTTTTCCTCTTTCTACTACTTCTTTATACGTTCCTTTCGCAGCACTTGGATTAGCCATCTGAGTCTGATCACTAACCTTTTCAGCTTCAATTTTGGGTTTTTCAGATGCAGGTGGAAGCTTTGCGTTGTTGTTAAGCCCAACATTGCTTGGGGATTGATCTGTGGGGAGCTTTGCTTCGTTATTACCAGTTGATGCTGTTGCTGCTGCTGCGGCCGATGATGATACGTCACCATTGATTTCATTATAACCTGTATCAACAACGATCTCTTTTTCCTTCGTGTTTTCTGAACCCCAGTGAGTTAATATCAATGTTAAGAGTTTCAGCCAAGAGATTGCCTGGCCTAATGCCCAATCCGGCGATGGAACTTGCTCGATTATCACCAGAAATTTGTTCAAAATATCGTCGAATTTTCCGGGGAGAGTTTCGATGATTCGGAGAACCTCGTCGACCTTGTTGAAAACATGTCTTGACGGTGGGAAAACGGTCTCGACCACGTTCTCGAGGGCTAAGATACACTCATCGACGTGAAAAAAGATAGCAAACCAGAAATGTTGTAGGACACATAAAACGCAGGAAACCAGATGTGAGCCAAATGTTAAAACTCTCTTCCCCATTGATCCTAACGGTTCATTCAAGCATTGAGCCTTACCGTAAGCCTTGTGAGCGATAGCCATGGCGGAAACTCCCCATGTGTGCAATGGACGACGTCGTCTACATTTCATTCTATTGCTTGCTGTAAAATCCTGAATCAGAATTAGGAGCCAAGAGGGCCAACGGGTTAATTTAGACTAGTTCACAAAATAACATTATTGAATCAAAGGAAAAAGAAAATCATAAAAGACTTAAATTTCTTAATAAACAATTAATATTAGAAAATTCAACCAAAAACGAGGAAAGAATTGTTTGTACATACGATCATGGATATCTGAAGACGATTTTCTTTACTTGAATTTGATGGGGGGACATAGGTACATATTGTATACATCCTTTTAGTTACTTCGAGCTTCACATAAATTTTATTTTTTAAAAAATATAATAATTTAAATATAAAAATATTTAAAAATTTTGAATATATTTATATAATTAATTTTGGACACTTATTGATGAATTCAGATAACATTTATTGAGAATAAATAAAAGCCAAATAAATCCGACTTGAGTTCGAGGATCATACCATTCTTAAGCCGGAGATTGCAAAGATTTGAACGATCAATAAGAAAGCCTTTTTTTTCTTTTTGAAAAATTTATAATTTACTGCTTAAATAAAAGAAAAGATTTAACCTTTTTAAAAGGATCAAATAGAAACCCGACATAAATCGAATCACCAATCTTTGTATGTAAAAGAAAAAAATGGTGGGATATCTCATAATAGAAAATCTGAAACAGGAAAGAAGAGCAACAAAATTTGATGTCTCCAGATTTTTTTTTTTTTTAAGTTTCGCGCAAAAATAGAAAGAACGGACGGCAGTTATAAATTTTAGCGGGAACAATTGTTAACGGTTACCAGCCCTTGTTAACTGGTCTCAACCATTTCTAGTCCCCTCTACGTGGCCAAATAAAAGAACGCCACGTATCAAATTCTCTCTACCCCCTCTTGTAATTATAAAAAACTATACGTTAAGACTATTTTTTAAAATACTCATATTCTATATATGTATGTTTCAAATATAAATATAATCATATTTAAATTTTTAAATATATAATTTTTTAAAAAAAATTATTTTTAGATATATAAATTTTAATATATTCATATATTTATTATTTTTTTGTGATATAATATTTTAATTATATTTTTTAGTATCATATTTATATGATATAATTGTAATAAGGTCAATAATAAAAAAAAAAATTTATACTCATATCAACACGTAGCATGAACAAGAAACTACACTTATGCTCGCGAAAGGAAGTTAAAAGTACCACGAATCGTTATCTCAAACAGTATAAAATAGATGAAAGGCACAAATCTTTTTACTGGCCAAAAGGGACGAAAGTCATTAGATCCGGTAACTTCGTAGATCATTTAGCTTTTGGCACCGTTCAACACCTTACATCCATGTTACCTTTTTCTGCTGCAATTAACCAGTAACTCTTATAATTGTTGATCCTAACAAGGTACTAAAACAATAACGGTATACCGCTGGGCTCAACAGGTTGACAAAAAGCTGCTGGCTTTGGGGAAAAAAACCGTGTAAATGAATCATCTAAAATTGATTAGACAAACCATATTATTTTTGAAAAATATATTTTTAAAATTTTAATTGTTAGTAATTTCATTTTTTATTAAATTTTAAAATACAAATAAATTTAATATTTACTCCATAATATTATATATTTATTATTTATAATATAAATCACATAATACATATTATAAAATTAAAAAATAAATAAAATCCAAACATTTAATGTTGGAGTCAAATTCCAGTTATTTTTTTATCGGATCTCTTTTTTACCTAAGGCTTATTTTTCAAACTTAAGTTTCTTTTTTTTCAAATCCTTACAAATATTAGATGAACCATCAGATTTCGACAAATAACCGGGTACACATCTAAGTTCCAGAAATAGTGTTTGGAATCTGATAAATTGAAGGGCAAACTCCATGGCCAGGTCAACCTGCGCATTACCATAAAATTATCCAAACTTTGCTTCTGAAATTCATAATTTTAATCAACAAAACTCTGTGCTTGATCAAGCAAACTCTATGATGAGAAAACCTGCAAAGAGAAAGATGTGAAAAGTGTACTACTCTTCAAAAGGAAAATCTTACAATCGTTTAACGAAAGGAAATCTTAAAACCATTTATTTCCTTTGGATAGCTTGAAAAGGTTTCCATGGTAGTCATCAAGCATTAATTTTCATTCAACTTTTCTCATGAATCATACTTTCTTCAAACCTTCCTGGAAGAAAACAAAACAAAGGAGGTAAGTAACTATATCATCAAATATCTTCAAGCCACACCCAAGAATTAGATCATCTCCAAACAAAATCAACTAAATTCTTCCTTTATTACGGCACATTTTTTTTTTTGGGGGTTTTAACTTGAGTAATAAAAAACATATATTCATGTAATGCACGTGAACACAATTAGAACCAAGTTTCAATTAGATAAGGTACTAGTGTATAATGTTTATCCATACATACGAACTCGCTAAATTTTAAAATTATATCAACTCGAAAGAACCTTACATGAACTAATAAAGAAAGACAGATAAGCTCAAAAAAGCTTCAAGTGTAATGTTAACTTTTGCACTGATAATATTATTTGCGTAGTATGCTCGTAAGCATGCTTTTAGAATCAAAATAACAGACATTCTTAAAGAGTTTGCAGTTATTTAGCTTCTAATCAAAAAGAAGAGGCAGAGATCCAGAACAAGAATGTATAAGTTCAACCAGGATATGAAAATTGGATAATTTAGTAAAACCATATCAAACATAATAGTTAAATAATAATACATATCGACTAAATAGGCCCATCTTCAAGAAAGCAGCAATACCCATACACTGTACTGCAATTACGAACTAGGATGGAGAACTTAGGCAACGTAGAAAGCAAAGAATGATTACTTATCATAAAGTTTCTTCATTGTTTGAACTATGCGCGTAGCGTCACCACCAACAACTTCATCCTCCTTTTTGCCTTCTTTAAAGAAATGGACAGTTGGCTGTAGCCAAAGATGAACATTTAGCGAAGCAAGAAAGAATTGTGTTCATATAAAGAAAGGAAAAGACTCTAGGAAACTTATTATACCAAGCTAAAAAGTATCTTCTCTGAACAGGAAAAACTGCAATGGCAAAGTGTTGCCAAGGGTGCAAGGTGCACTCTAGGTGCTAGCCCTTACATTGCCTTAGGCACAAAGCGCAAAAAAAGTGCTCTCCTGAGTGAAGTAAGGTGCGATATATATGTGTGTGTTCTTTGTATACACCTGTATGTATGTGTATGTCTGTGCATGTGTATATAAACAAACTTAAGACATATAATCATGATAATAAACTCTAAAGAGTGATCCAACTTATCTACAAAACTTGCAATTTTTTTTTGTTGGCGAATATGCATGATTTCCTTAAGGTCTCATGTCAGTTGTTGAATACTTGAATATCAAAAAGTAGAAAGTTTGATACTATCCCTTTTCTAAGTAGTAAAGGTACGCCTAATGAAAAAGTTAAAATTGAAAAGAACTTCAATTAGGCAGGCTTTTTGTATGCCTATTGCCTTACAAAAAAGCGTGCCCAAGTACACCAAGCGTGCGTCTGATTAAATGCGCCTCGCTTGAAAGGATATGAGGCTCCTTTGTTGTCAAACGCTAAGGCGCAAGGCGAAGGCATGCCTCGACAACACCAGCAGATAAAAAACAAGCACTTGCAATCTAAATTGAGAATTGAGATGCTCAAAATACTTCAAAAAGTTAAGAAAATGAAACTTATAGACCGCTGATTAGACCTGCTCAAGGATTGGACTACCCGCCTAAGCCCGAAAGTCCGCCCAATATTTGGGAAGGTTTGGACAAACATATTAGGCCCGAAAAATGGGCTTGGGCAAAAAATTTAGGCCCGATTAAAAAATGGGTTGGTCTGTGGGTTCTTTAAAACCCGAGCCCAACCTGGCCCATTTTACTATTACATTATATATATTTATTTTATATTTTATGTATTATGTAATTTTTGTCATATAAACAATAAATATATATAATACTATAGTGTAAACTTTAAAAACTAAGTTAAATTATTTATATTTATAAACTTAATAAAAGAAAATTATTAAAGTAATAAATATTAAATTTTTAAAAAATATGTTTTTTAAAAAATAAATGATAAAAAAAATAATATGGGCGGGCCTAAACGAGCTTGGACTATCTATTTACAAATATGGGTGGGTTTGGGCAAAATTCGAGGCCTATATTTCAGGCCGGGCCGGACTTGGGCAAGCATATTTAATGTTAACACCATGCTCAAGCCCAGCCCGACCCAGCCCATGAGCAGGTCTACTGCTGATTTACCGGTAATTATAATGCACACATTATACAATTACTAACTACCTATGTTACTACTTAGATGTGAGTGTCGGATACGGGTTAGTGTTCGACACAGGTATGTTCTATTTGTTCTAAGTTTATACATGTATTTGGAGGGTCCTTAGATGGTCACATCCCCATACAAATATTCAAAAACGTGTCAGACATGAGTACTTCAAGAAAAATGAAGATTTGGAGTAACAAAGCAAACTACTGTACCAATCATCACCATAAGAAGAATTTAAAATTACTAAAAAACCAATACTAAGATTTTAAACTAAAAATAGAAATAGAAATCATTCTTATTTGATAAACGCTTAACGAGTTTCTCACCATTCAAGATAACAAGAGAGTAATAGTAAGAAATGTTTGCCACCGTATATAAATGGTAGCAAACAACCTCTCTTGCAGCTTAATTATTGATCAATCAAAATTCAAATAAATGTTACTTACCACAGCTGTAACATTTAGCGCTTTCAATTTGCTTGCAAGGCCTTTCTGCAGCAACAACATCGGTTCACGCTGTCAAAAAATGCTTCTCAAATGAAAAAAATAAAGAATTAAGAGTTTAGCTTCTAATTAAAATCGGTAAGGCCCAAGAAAATATTAAATCGATAAGTAAAGAATACAACAATAAAAGCATCGTCGATGACATTCAGAAGCTTTCTCAAGTGCCACTTTCCAAAATTTACAAATAGAAACGACATCAAAAAATTCAGTTAGTAAAATTAATGACTTATTCTCAACAAAGCTTGACATGAAAATCTCAATGATATGCCATTGGATTATCAAACAAACATTTCAATCTCAAACATGGAACAGAATTATACTATCACATTTCTAAAAAACTCCTTGCACAAATTATCATGATCCAATACGTTCAAAACCGAAATAGATTGATTCATGTTACCACTAACCATCAAGAAGTCAATTCAAATTTAAAATACCATGAATGATATATAAAGAACCCTTCAATAGAGACATTTGCAATTCAAAACCTATGTAAGAATTACCTATGCATTACTATCATTATGATTTTAAGTTCCTCTGGCTAAACATATACCACAACCAGTAAATTATGAAGCTAATAGATCCGATAAACAAAGAAAAAAAAATCATTTTTGACCTCATCGATATCCATCTTATATGTTGTTACGTGAGGATATCTCCGAGCCAACTCGTCCATGACCGGACCGATGAATCGGCCTGCAAAAGAGATGGAATACAACAAATATTAATGAACAAAGCCAATATTTTTTATATTGATCAAACAAAAAAGAGTGAAGGGTTAAAAAACTTACAAGGGGCACACCATGTAGCAGTGAAATAGAAAACAGCCGGGACGGATTCGCCTTCAGCTTTGCTAAGTGCAGTATCGAACATTTCTTCTGACTTAACGGGGACGACATTCGGTGGAACTGAAATTAAAGAACCCAATTACATATAGAAAAAAAAATTCTTTTACTCTTTCTTTTTTTGATGTTCAAAACAAAAATCTAACAAAGACAAATTAAAAAAAAAATTACCCGGCGGCGATTCAGGTTCGGAGGATGGTGAGTGAAAATCAGTCGGAAAGCCCGAGAAGGGCCTGGAGAGATTAAGTTTTTGAGGGGTGGAAACAGGAATGGTGGTTTTGGGGGTTGAAATTAAGTAATTCTGGTTCAGAGGAATCCGGGAGGAAGAAGAAGAAGAAGAAATCGACCGGAAATTGAAGGCTTGACGGAGAATTGATTTTCCTCTCATTTTTCCTTTGAGATTCTCGGTTTCTCTTTTGTTCGTAGCTGGAAGTAAGAGGAGCGGGAAGGACCGAGTAAGAGTGGCTTCCAGCTTACAGTTTCCAGGTCGGCGTGGGAAGCGACAATTTATGGAGAAACCTGCGTCCGCGGGGCACTGTTTTGGGCTTCTTCCAAACTGTAACTGAGTTGGGCAGCCTGGTTTAGGCATTTTCGAGGCCCAGGTATAATTTTGGCTAAGTTCATTAGAGTTGGTAATTCATCTCATATTTTTTTCGTGTCAATTATATAATATAAATACAATACAAATTATTATATAAAAATTTTAAATTTAAATATAATATGTATCATGTTTATTATACTATGTTCATATTTATCAAATTTATCACACTTTTATATTATATACAAAATTGATAAGTCTGATATTCAAATGATCAAAATATATAATAATAAAAAATAAATAAATAATTTAAAGTTAAAATTATTTTTCTTGTTTTCAATAAGAAAAAGGGAAAGAAAGACCATTGCTTGCATAGTCCATTTTACGGTTGGTCGAGGTAATTTTTTTTTTCTAACCAAATTGATTCCATGTTTGTCATCCTTTGATAATAAAAATTTTTAACTCAAAAAATAGAGTTAAAAAATGGTCAGATGCGGCAATTCTTTTGATTTTTTTACCATTATTCCACAAAGTATTTATCACCTTCCTAACCTTCCGTGCAAAATTAAAAACTTCTTGATATTAGATCATTCTCCTTGATTCTTCTATTAAAATAAAGCAATATTTAAAGAAGTGATTAAATAATAATATTAGTGTATAAGAAATTTATTTTAGTTTGTTTTATTTAAAAAAAAATCTATTTTTTAATAATATGAATATTCATTGATTTTTTATGTCAAAAGTTTTTAATAAAATCATGAAAATTAGGATTGATCTAAATGGAAACAGATATCATTAACAGTGTTTCCTCAAATGGGCCAAAAAAAAGAAATATTAGAAACAAAAAGTATCCCCGCCCAGTCATTAGAGACAATTCATTATTTTTCCCAAACACTGAAATATTGTTAATACAGCTTAGGACAAAACATACCGAACAGCAGCAAAGCACCAGGCGCCTTGAGTCATCTATTTCTATCCTCCTGAGTTTTGGGTACTTATTTTATTCCAGAATAACTTGCACGGGAAATTCCCTACATAGCATAAGACAACACCCGTCAAAAAAACTTTAGATGGTTACTGCACGGTTACACTGTAAGTAGACCCGGCTCATGTTTTTATCTGTATATCAACAGTGTAAACACGAAGATACAAGTTATGAAATATATCCAAATCTTAAACACGAATATAATACATGTATTAAAAGTGTCAAGTTAATTGTGCTAACTGTGTTTAAAGGTATCGTGTTTGGTTCGTGTCATCCAAAATTAGCAGGTCTACAAGGTACCCATTGATATGCTGTAAGAATATGCAGAGGTCAAAGGATAAGAAAACCCATGTGACTGTCAAAGAAACAGGGAACCACATCCAAATGTTATGCATGTAAGACTTAATGCAAAGCCTCATTAAACTTGTGTTCTATATGCCGTTTTCTCCTTGAAAATAACTAAAACAATTTGGGTATCATTTGCCCCCTTCCTTGTCCTTCACTGT
>JBBYHM010000016.1:1238982-1271236 GCA_038381775.1 Adansonia rubrostipa | reverse complement strand
ATATATATATATTTATTTTATTTCTGTTTGTTGCTTTTTTGAGTCCATTAGGGGAAACTTGGTCTGATTATATGGCTTGAGACAACATAGGATTTTTGATGGGTTTGAAGTTTCGAACTGCCTCGACATTTATTGATTTCTTACATTCTTAAAAGTATTGGGTATGATACTTTTGCTTATTGACGTGGGCAAAGTACAGTTATCAAATTGTCAATGATCGAAGCTCTCGGTAAATAAAGCTTGTGTCTATGTAGTTGTAAATGAGGGGATAGAATATTTATTAACAAAATTATTTTCCATATTCTTTTGATTGCTCCAAAATCTGAAAGTGAAACGGTCTGTTTTTACAGTTACTAACTCGGGTAAGAGTGTAGAGACTTCGGTAAGAGGCTGGTTACCTAAGCCTTCAGAACATAACCACATACTTGAATATGTAGCCGATTTTACAGTCCCGTCGGACTTTGGTAAACCCGGAGCGGTTCTGATTACGAACCTTCATGCCAAGGAATTTCACTTGCTGGAGATTGTTATTCATGGTTTTGATGAAGGCCCTATTTTCTTCCCTGCAAATACATGGATCCATTCTCGGAATGATAATCCAGAAAGTAGAATTATATTCAGAAATCAAGTAAGAACTTTGTACCAGTGGCTTCCTATTTTCATTCTTGATGAGGTTTTTCGAATAGGGGTTTTTTAAGCAGTGCCTCATTGTCATGAGCAGGCATACTTACCATCGCAAACACCACCTGGCCTTAAAGATCTACGACGGGAAGATTTACTCAGTGTTCGCGGTAATGGGAAAGGAGAGAGAAAACATCACGAAAGGATTTATGATTATGATGTCTATAATGATTTAGGTAAACCCGACGTGGATGAAGACCTTGCTAGACCAGTTCTGGGTGGTGAGGAAAGGCCTTATCCGAGGCGCTGTAGAACTGGTCGGCCTCCTTCTAAGACAGGTATTTTATTCAAAGTAACACTGTTATTCTATTTGTTAAAATACTTATTCTACAATAGTAACATGGATTTCCATATGTTCTTGATTTGATGATTCATTTTAGATCCACTTAGTGAGAGTAGAATCGAAAAGCCCCATCCTGTTTACGTACCTCGGGACGAGGCCTTTGAGGAGATCAAGCAGAGCACTTTCTCTGCCGGGAGGTTGAAAGCACTTCTTCACAATCTTGTACCATCCATAGCTGCTACGTTGTCAAGTTCTGATATCCCATTCACGTGCTTTTCCGACATAGATAAGCTATACAATGATGGTTTCATCTTGAAAGACGACGAGCAAAGAGAATTAGGTGACAATCTATTCATTGGCAATATGATGAAACAAGTTCTGAGTGTCGGCCAAAAGTTGCTGAAATATGAAATCCCGGCTGTTATAAGAAGTATGCTACATTCATCCCCTGCCTCACAGTTAATAGCTTACGTTTGCTTTAGTCTCAAGCCATATCAATTTATATTAAAAGCGTTATGCATTAATGGAGCATTATTTCATTTTGCAATTCATTCTTGTGATTTTTGTCTTCAGGGGACAGATTCGCTTGGTTGCGAGACAATGAATTCGCACGCCAGGCTTTAGCCGGGGTCAATCCCGTGAATATTGAGATCATCAAGGTTATTTATGGATTTTGTCTTGTCTGTGTAGATCAGGATTTAGTTTTACAATTGCTTATTGGAAATCCTTAAGTTTGCCTGATTTTACAGGAATTTCCAATTCTTAGCAAACTAGACCCTGCTATTTATGGCCCTCCAGAATCATTGATCACAAAGGAATTGATAGAGCAAGAACTTCATGGAATGAGTGTGGAGAAGGTATTGACATTTACAAGCATTACCCTAATTTTATGGGCATTCTTTGGATGACATTTCATCATATTAAACCTAGAATGAAAAGAAGTCCTCCATTTCGCAATGTGCATTCGCTAGTTTCTGAATGTTTTTGCTCGTTGAAAGTGGGAATTTTTGGAACTGCTTTGCTTATCCAACATCAAGTGTATTCTATGTTGCTTGGACTCTTCATTTTTCTTTAAAGTACCCGTGTCCGACATAGGTACGGAGATATGATTCTCCAAGGAACCTCCAAATTCATACCCGTGTCAATCACATACTTGTATCTAACACTCATCTGAGTCCGAGTAGCATCGATTGTGTATATGGAAAACTTTCTTGGGGCTGATTCCTCATTTCTAATGTAAAACAAAAGGGCATCCACGATACCATCAACCCTGAAATATTTGTATCATGTTATACCTAGTAAAGCTACTACATTAGTCTCTTTATTCTATTAATGTGTTTTTTAAACATTAAAACCACCTGTAATATTGCGAAATGATTTCTGATTCTCTAAGACTGTCATTTTTTCCCCCTATCTGATATTACAGGCTATTGAAGAAAAAAGATTGTTTATACTTGATTTCCATGACGTGCTTTTGCCTTTTATCAAGAGGATGAACAGCTTACCTGGGAGAAAATCTTATGCCTCCAGGACAGTGTTCTTCTATAGCAACACTGGAGCTCTGAGACCAATAGCTATCGAGCTTTCACTTCCTCCTACTCCTTCGTCATCTTGGAATAAATATGTTTATACTCACGGGCATGATGCTACGACACATTGGATCTGGAAACTAGCGAAGGCTCATGTTTGCGCAAATGATGCTGGCATCCATCAGCTAGTAAATCACTGGTAAAAACATTAACATTTTCAAAGCGCGTGTAATGATATATGTAGTTTTCTAATATGGTGGTAATTTGAACTTTTCAGGTTGCGGACTCATGCTTGCATGGAGCCATACATAATTGCAACTCACAGACAGCTTAGCTCAATGCACCCGATTTACAAGCTGCTTCACCCTCACATGCGCTACACGCTAGAAATTAATGCACTTGCACGACAAAGCTTAGTTAATGGAGGTGGGATAATTGAGGCTTCTTTCAGCCCAGGGAAGTATGCCATGGAGCTAAGCTCCACTGCTTACGAGAGTTGGCGGTTTGACATGGAAGCATTGCCTGCGGATCTCATTCGGAGGTAAGGCTCGATTTTATGTGTTAAACCTTGACCCTTAGTTCTTAGATGCTTGTTTTTTGTGTGCTTGGTCTTATTGTATTATCCTCATTTCGAAACAATATTAGATAGTTGTGGTGAAATTTTCAGGGGCATGGCAGTGGAGGATCCTTCGGTGCCTGGTGGTCTGAAACTCGTGATTGAAGACTACCCTTACGCAGCAGATGGGCTGCTCATTTGGTCTGCCATCAAAGAATGGGTAGAATCCTACGTCGAACACTTTTATGCCGAACCCGATTCTGTCCCATCCGATGTCGAGCTCCAAGCATGGTGGAGTGAGATCAAGAACAGAGGTCATTACGACAAAAGGAACGAACCCTGGTGGCCTAAACTCGCCGCCAAAGAAGACTTGTCTAGCATACTTACAACAATGATCTGGACTGCATCAGGTCAACATGCAGCCATAAACTTCGGGCAGTATCCGTTTGGAGGGTATGTGCCAAACCGTCCCACTCTCATGCGAAAACTTATCCCACGAGAAACCGACCCTGATTTTGAGAAATTCATTCAGAACCCTCAGCGCACGTTTTTGTCCTGTTTGCCAACACAGCTTCAAGCAACCAAAATCATGGCAGTTCAAGACACACTTTCAACTCATTCGCCGGACGAAGAGTACTTAGGTCAATTGAACCATCTTCACAGGAGCTGGATCAACGATCATGAAGTATTGGAAATGTTCGATAAATTCTCTGCTAAACTCAGGGAAATAGAGGAAGTCATAAACAAAAGAAACAAGGATATCCGGCTCAAAAACCGAACTGGTGCAGGCATTCCCCCATATGAACTGCTGCTTCCTTCGTCAGGCCCTGGAGTAACTGGTCGTGGAATCCCCAATAGCATATCTATATGATGAATTTAGCTTTTGTATTAAGGCCCTGTACTAATTGTATAATAATGGTAGTAGGTTTCTTTGTGCAGAAGCTGAGACAAACTTGTAGATTTCAATCTTCCCAATGAACACTTTGCAGCAAATTCTAAAACCCATGTTAAATTCGTTCCTTATTTCTCCATTCCAAGGTTCCTCTTCAACTTTCATTCGTGATTTTTGTTAATTTTTACATTTGAAAAAGATATATTTTGTTTTGTGTTTGTGTGTGTATATATATATATATATATATATATATATTTCTTCTTCTTTTTCTTTTTTTTTTTCAAAAGAATAGTAACCCTAAGAAAGAAAACCGATAAACTAATTCACTTACGTCTGCTTTCTCCCAATTGACTCGAAAAATGGTGAGTTGGTGGCGGTTGTTGATGACACCATTGCAAAACATTAGTTTTTCTTTTCGTTGTTCATTATTGCAAAACATTAGTTGACTGAGACAACTTAGTACATGTTTTTCAGCCAGCTGGATGTTAAAACGCTAAATTATAAGGCTGAAGATAAACTCATTTTTTTAACTGTTCCAAATGTAACAATAAATATATATATATATATATATATATATATATTAACAAAGATGTTTGTTTGGTTAGGAGTTTGGATATAAACTTAGGGTCGTAGTTAAATTATTGTTAGTTGGTGTCTTTCGTTTTCATCTCATCTCATCCTCATTAAAAGTCATTATCAATCTTAACGCTTTGTACGATTAATCCACTTTTAATTGTTACAAAGTGACATTTTTAAGCAAATAAACCAGCAGTTAATAGATTATTTTTTCTTATGTTCAATAAAAATAATATATTAAACATAAAATTAAAGTAATTATTAATTAAATTTTAACTAACGTTGTAAACATCAATAAATTAGACCCTAATATTTAATAATATTTACATAATACTTGACTTAATCCATACAATTATTTTTTAAAAAAAGACATTCAACAAATTCATGCAAATCCAATGCAATCGATATCATACCAGTACTAATTATAGTGGTCGATGTATATTAATTTTCAGGTATGGTAATAACATCGTACTATTTCAATCTTTGTATTGGTTTATATTAATCCGTAATTGTGTATCAATCAATATCAATTATTATCAATACGTACTTGTTCATATCGATTAAATTTGCATGAAAATATAATATATATAATTTAGTAAGAAACCTGAAAATAAATTATAAATAAATAAATAAAAATATTTTAAAAATGTCAATAAATTCGAAATAATACATCTCTACCGATATAATAATGACTACTTTATTCGAATCTTAAAATTTATTATTTTTTATTTTGAATTGTGACATATTTAAATATATATATATATAAAAACTTTTAAGACCAAAAAATATAATAAAAAAATTAAAATAAACTGCTACTCTACTTGTAAATGCCTTTAATTTTGGGTTGGCGGGAAACTCCGAACCTCCCCAGTATTTTTTTATTTTTATTTTTCTGAATTTAAAGTTTCAACAGTTTCTTAAATTCACAACAAAAAAAAAGAAACCAAAAATCTTAAATTAAGAAAAAATTGAGAGTAGGAAAGGGGATTTCAGTTGTAATTATAATTAAATTAGGATTAGGACCTTTTTAATATAAAATGTAGGATTTATTACTTTAATTAAGCAATAAATCGGAAATAAAATCAGCTTTTACGGCACTTAACATTTGTCTCATTCTTTGCCTGATTGCCTGCCCATAATAATTATAATAATAATAATACTAATAAATTAATAAATCCTAAATTATCACAAAGATCTTTGATCAAAATCGCATACCGCAGCGATCTCACTAAATCAAGCGGCCGATATCACGTCATCATTTTCTAAGCTTACTGTTACCGTTGGAAAATCACTAAAAACGAGCTCACTCAATAATTACACCCCTTATATTATAAAAGAATTTTAAAAAAAGTCCACTGCCTTTCTCTTTCCACGGTCTCAAAAGCACAGAAAAAAAATAATACCAAAAAAATTCGGATTTTTGAGATTTCAATCATCAAAACATTTTGAAAATTTCCGCTGAATTATTTGATTAAATCATTCAAAATCCTTCGAAAATCTTCTTTTGTTTTTCTGATTCTTTTGATGGGAGATTCTCAGGTGGAAATAGAGGCAGCAGAGGAACCACCTCCCGCGCAAATTCCTCTGCTGAATTCAAACCACCAAAACGATGCCGCTCAAAGCCAGCAGCAGCAGCAGCAGCAACGACGAGGACAACAACAAGAACAAGAAATCGGAGCAGGCAACGATCTCGATGGTTCCTTGGAGAAATTGGAGAGGTTTTTGTGTTTTCTCGGTTTCAACCAATCTTCGTTGCTGAGCTTTTCCTTGTCCTGGGCCGCGTTCTCGGTGGTCGGGGTTTTGGTTCCGGTTCTAGTGCTGGAACTTTCCAAATGCGATGGTTGCGAGACGTACCAGATTAAGGACTTCGAGATGGTTATCGTGGCTTCTCAGGCTTCTTTGGCGGCCGTTTCTTTGTTTTGCGTTTCGTTTAATCTTAGAAAGTACGGTATTAGAAGGTTTTTGTTTGTTGATCGAGACGGTGGTCAAATGGCTCGTTTTACCAACCTCTATGTTAAGCAGATTTGGGTAAAATTTTCTTTTCTTTAAAAAAAAAAAAAAACTGGTATGTTAAAACTGATTTTTAGGATTGCAGTGAGCTTAATCATGTTCAAGGGCATTCAAGTTTGATCTTTGTGGATAGATAGAAGATGATTATCCCATAACCTTAGAAATGAACTCTAACTTTTCACTTTTGCTTGTTTTATAGATTTGGAAATTGCTAGAATTACTAATAATGTTATTGTTTTTCTACAACCAGAAAAGGGTTTTTTTCAGAACCAATAAATGGACCATTCAATGAAACTATAAATATGAATCTTCTCCAGTTGTCCTTATAGATGTGATGTGACACCAGCCATTTTGGTAATAATAAGGAATTTAAGATTAACTTAGAAAATTTCTTCTTTTGCTATGCTTATCACTGTTGTTAATTTGGACCAAGTTACTTTCGTGTAGGATTCTATGCGCCAGCTGATATGGTGGTTGCTGCCATGCTTTGTTTTAAAGACTGCGCGTGAGATCATCCGCATTTTATATGTGCAACGCGATTCTTGGTGGATATCTGTCACGATTTTGTTTGCTTTGATTTTGTCCTGGACTTATGCGAGTGCCATTAGTCTATCTGCCAGCATTTTGTTTCATTTAGTCTGCAACTTGCAAGTTATTCACTTTGATGATTACGCGAAGCTCTTTGAAAGAGAATCCGATGTGGTGGTATTTATAGAGGAGCACATTCGACTACGGCATCACCTCTCCAAGATAAGCCATAGGTTCAGAATTTTTCTTCTTTTAGAATTCTTGGTTGTCACGGCTAGCGAATTTGTGACTCTTTTCCAGACAACAGGATATTATAGTGGCACGGTTAACTTCATAAATGGAGGTGATTTTGCAGTAAGTGCAGATATTTATTTCATATACATAAGCTGTATTGTTAAGACTGCTCAATAGTTTAACTCCTTCGGTCCATAATCTTTACTAATTCTCCTAGATGGAAACTGAAATTGCTAATTCAAATGTTAGCTCTCCAGAAATTTCTTTTCGAGTGTAACCATTTAATACTTTGGAGTATAATACTTGTTTTTCTGTTTGCTTTCATGCCATTCTAGGTCTCCTCAATTGTTCAGGTTGTTGGTATTATTCTTTGCTTGCATGCAGCCACCAAAATTTCTCATAGAGCTCAAAGAATTGCATCACTTGCAAGTAGATGGCATGTATTGGTGACATGCACTTCAACAACCGATACCTCCCTGAGAGGTTCAAACAGTGTTGTAAACATGGAAGCTTTCAATCAATTTAACTTATTGCATACGACTTTTTCAGAAAGCGACCTGGAGTCGGTGGATTATATTACCATGCCTACAACTACACAGCTGGCTGCTTATATGTCTTCATATCACCGAAGACAAGCTTTTGGTATGAAATTATCTTGTTTTCTATACCTCTTCTGCTTCTCTGTTCCACGCAATATGAGCCCTTCACAAGCACTATAAATAAAATAAGATAAAACACATAGTTGCAGTTGCTATGCCTTTTCTTTTACCGGAAGTCTATGTGAGAATAAGAAACAATAATATGAAATCTGCTAGACATTACTGACATGTATCTTGGGTATAGAAAATTATGTAGGTATAAACAAAAGTTGTTGATAAGGTCCCTGTGATTGTGTTCAGTTGCAGCTTCCAACTACAACACTTCATCCAATAGTAACCCCTAGAAGATGGATGGTTTATTTCGACTTTATTAAGTTTTATTTCATTGGTTGGCATTTAACAATAATGGATATTCTTACTTTACCCCTTTGACTTGTAAAATTGGATTATTACTTGCTCTGCATCCATAGAACCAATATAGCATTTGTTAATAGTTACTTATAGAAGGCAAGTGGGATTTTTTATTTTTGTGATAGGACGGCCGGCAAGATTAAGTTTACAAGCCATGTATTGTAGAGTATCCCCAGGCAGAGCATAGTTAAAAAGTGTTACTTGTACCTCGTCTTTTTTTTTTTTTTGGGGGGGGGTGAGGGTTTATTCTTATCCTTTCATGTTTTATTTATTTATTTATTTTTGCTTCAATCTTTCTCATTAGAAGGTTTTTAGATTTGATTTTCATTGGGGACATAAATGCTTTGATCAAATGTCATGGTTGAAGTAGATTACAGCAAACATTGAGAATGAAAATCCTACATTGTTTCTATCTTCTCAGACCAAACCTGAAAAATAGTATCCATTTTGACTTAATATAAATTTAGGGCAAAGTCAATCCTTGCATAAAAAACCATGTGTGGGAGTTTCCTGGAAGTATTGCAGCAAGGAATCTTAATGGTGGTTCATGTTGGGATTTACTCATGCATGTAGTTCTTATGCTTGTATTTTTTTGGGGGTATGCAGTGATGTATTTGCAGGCTAATCCTGGAGGCATTACCATATTTGGATGGACAGTTGACCGGGGTCTTATCAACACAATCTTTTTCATTGAACTTTCTCTGGTTACTTTTGTGCTCGGCAAGACCATAATCAATGGGTCTTCAACGTAAATCAGTTTCTGAGTTTCGACATCATTTACGCGGAATTATCAGATTGTACTTCGGTTATAAGGTGATTGTTCTTGCCTCATATACGAAAGTCACTCCCTGGCATAGTTCAGGACCCTTCTGAGTAATTTGATGTTTAATTCAGTTATTTTATATTTAAAAGCTGACAATTGTTGGAATTCTCCGTGAAGCAGTAAAGGGTCTTTGCTTTTATCCTCACGAATGGTGACTAAACAAGGGAGAGTAATTATCTGCTAAGCCAGTAGCAACAGCAGCCGTTTGCCAAATGGCTTTGGAAATCTGAACAATGCGAAACATGTAAGTCCAGCAATTCCTCGATCTTCAATTTGCTTACTTTATTACACTATAGTTCAGTGAAAAGGAAATTTCATATTCACCAGCCCTTTGTACAAATCTTGGAAACCTTGAGGGAGAATTTTAAAACAATGTTAGAGAGCATTACCGTAAGAATAAATTTGTATTATAGCGAGGATATGACACAGCAAAGATAACGATTGTAACGTAAATCATTATTTTACTATTTCAATTCTCTTTGCTGCGATATTCAGCAGAACGATCTAAGATGAGTGATATCATGGGGGCTTTTGACAGGTTTTCATACTACAATCACTCTCCCCTAGCTTGTTATCAGAGCTTTGCACCATTTCTACCAAGTTTTTCTGCTTGTTTGGCTGAACAATAAATGACGTGCACTCTGCGAGTTCCTAATACAACCATAGAAATGCAACTCGAACTAGAAGAATAAAAAGAGGCAAAATAACTAACAAACCCAAGTAAATATTCAATAACCCAGAAAAGAAGATTAGAACATGCCACAGCATCCTAGTCTCAAGAGTACCACACAATTTACCAAATTGTAAGCCAAACATGCTTTCATGCTATAACATAGAAAACCAAGGAACCAAATTACATGAGAAAGGAGTTTTGATAACATGAAATAATAAAGCCTAGAGTTTTACCTAATTGCAAACTGGCCCAACAACATTCATAACTTGTGCCAGGTTTAAACTTAAAATGTAATGAACCAATACCCAAAAAAATGCTATTATCTTGCTAGCAACTATATTATCTTAGACTGTTCATTTTCCCTAGAGTACCCATGACATATATCTGGACACAGATATGAGGTAAGATTCTCCAAACATATGAAAAATTGAGTATACTTATGTCGGATATATATTTATTTCTAACACTTACCCTCAAGTCCAAGAAATATAGGTTAGCAATAGACTCGGTGAACTAATATGCAAGGCTTTATTGCACAATGCAGCCTCAGAAGCACAGGAATATATAAGTAACAATGTTTGAAAGAATTAAATAAACCAAAAGTAAGCTACAATTATTGGGGGTAGAAATTTTTTTGTCCAAGTACATTATATAAAAGGTAACCACTACATTGCCAGTGAGCAGTAATGTTATACGAAACTGAAAAAATAGTTATTAAAGGCTATTCTTTCCAATAAGCATGATCCCGAAATATTTTTGCCCATAAACATAAGTAATACATTTGTAGATTGTTACGTTGTTCAAGTAAGGACAGTCTGTTTGCTACCCAGCTAGTGGAAATAAAAATACCAACAAGTGGCAGATGTTAGTTCTCAGGACAGACCAGTGAAATCCCCTCCCTTGCCCCAAGTTAATCAGAAATATTCTCAAGCTTATCTTTAAGCATCCTCCTAAAATTTTGTTAACTAACATAATAATTTAGAACAATCATGATGACATTTGCCCCATAAGTTTTTCTACATCAATCACCCCCAAACATTCAACACTATTGCTCATTCATGAATCACTAGAAGGTATTTCAGTGGGATGTGTAAACTGTATGAAAAAATATATATACGTATATGTAATATGCGTGTGTGTGTGTGTGTGCATATATATATATATAGAAAACATTGTTCACTACAGAATCTCCTCTTATAAACTAATTTCGCATTCAAATTCCATACTAGAAACAATCACATTGATCATTCAAGCATTATAAAGAAAACACTTCTATTTACAGCCAAGGTAACCATATCAGAGCAAATCAGTAAATGAAAATCTAACAATCAATACAATCAGATCCATTCCGACTATTCATGAACATAGAGAATAAGAGGTGAGAGAAGAACATAAGTCAGACATAATTTTATCCTTACTGTTCCATAAGGTTAGACAAACTGCCAACGAAAAATACAGAATTCCATCTTGATTCACCCATATAATGCATTTCATCACAATTACATTGAATCAAATGCATCTTCATGATACAATTAATGAAAAATGCTAGTATAACAGAAAAGACAGAATAGTAAAGTGAACAAGTTAATTGAAGATAGAAATATTATAAAGTGAAAAAGTTAATCTATGATATTGTAACAGGCCAAGGTTTGTATAGTACCTCTAATGAGCCAGAAGGAACAAATAACCGGAAGTTATACAAAATCCAAAATATGCAGGTAACCTCCTCAACCTGCTTGCTTTGAGACTGCAGTGACATTCGCAGACATGTCATAAAAGATTCCAGGGCCAATTATAGCTTGAATCTCTCAGACCATAATTGAAACATAATAACAATGGAAATTGCAATTTATACATTAACTCTCATATCTTGAGATGTTTCAGTTGCTGTACATTCATCAGGTAAACTAAATCAATGAAGTAAAAAAGAGGACTTGATAGTAAATAAGAGAAAGTCAACTAAAGGTTAAAAATCATTTGGGTTTAAAATTAGCAACACTATTAAAATCAACCAAACTCAATTAACTCATGGACCTAAAGTCACCGCTTAACCTTAGTGAATTCCAAGTATTTATAGAAAGCCTAAGTTGAATGAAATCAGCATCCCTGCCATAAATCATTTCCTTTAATTAATACAAAGACCATTTTTTTTTCCAATGGCTGTGGTTAGAGGGAATAGGCATCAATTTTTTTCCCCAGAAAAGCCTAATCACCAAAATAAATCAAATTGACCATCCGTGGAAAAGTACAGGCTCTACAGTTTGGTACGATCAGATAAAAAGGACATTAAATAATCTATATGTTCTTTGACTTGATTAGTAATAGACATACCTTCTTCGTCATCTGATAAGTTGACCACAGTTATAGACAGTCACTAGAGTCCATTGAACTATTAAACTGGGTTGTCAAATCAATACAAATAAAGAATTTATGAAAAATAGTATAGAAGCCAATTCCTTTAGTTGGCAACAATAAATAGGGTTTTAGATCCTTTTCCAAATGAATGCACACGTAAACACAAAATAACAAATCTTGAACATTCCATAGAACTCTTAAAATTTTTTTTTCAACTCGAAAAAGCAGTCCTACAAAATACATAAATGTTGTCCTAAAAACAATATTAAATCATGTTAATTCTCCTTCTCATGTCCGACACAGTTAACAATCATCACCCCATAAGATTAGGAAATGAAAAAAAAAAAACCCCACTAATACAGGCAATCCCTCATGGATGGACCAATATACCTAAGCCCATAAAGCCATTCCACAGATACTGGATTAATAAATTACCTTTGATGTACAATGGTTACTCTCAATTCTTCATCAATGAAAAGCAAAGAATATCCCCTCCACACCAACCGTCTCTTGCAAACACAATGTCAAAATTTAAAAAAAAAAAAAATGGAACTGATAGTTGGAAGAAATCCATATTGTTTTAATATTCAAAACCAGCTATAAAGGGAATGTTTACTACATTGTTCCAATAAAAATATGTTACACAAGTTTCATCTGAAACTGATTTCTAAAAGAAGAAAGGCTGATATGCCACACCTTGCGAAGCCAGCAGTGTCAGATGCATTGCTATGTTATGATCAAAGCTTGAAGACAAATTAACCTGCAAAACATCTGGTTCAAATGAAAAGGCAAACAAAATCTCCAGCCAAATCATCACCAGTGCGTGCTAAAAAAACAGCATGAATAATCATCTGACAAGCGAAGTTTGCAACTTCCGTTAAATGCATGTCTCTCACCTCAGTCATGGCCATCTAACAATAATGTTAAAAACTAAAACATGAACTTCAAATGGCACTGATGGATGAACTTTCTCTCAGCCAAACAAACCACCAGTCCCCAATTCCCCTTGCTGCAACTCCTTTCTACGTTGCTCTTCCAAAGGATCTGGACTCTTCAGCATTCTTCTCAAACGCCTAAGCATGATAACAGAAGCCCTTATTTAAAACTTTAATAATAAATTGAAACAAATTTACTAAAATAAAATAGCACTTGTGATATTTTCAAGTGCTATTTTCTTATTTCTGTGGCTCAATACCTGTCTTGAGCATGTTGGGCAGGGAAAGTAGGCATGAAAGCTTTAGTTTTGGGAAGAGGAACTTCACGAAACCACTCATGTTTAAGAGCAGCTTCAGCTGTTATACGCTGAAGGTGATACCACAAGACTCAATATATCATCCACATGAATAATGATAAGATCAAAATGTTTACACAAGCCAAACTATTTACCTTCTCAGGATCATAAGTAAGAAGTTTATTCAACAAGTCAAATCCTGCATCAGAGAGAACAGGCGTTCCAGTGAATGATGTTGCTGGAAATTTCTTGCGCAATAGATTATACCTGAAAAGAAAATATCAGTAATTAATACAAACAAAAATAAATGCTGTGTTACTGAACTGTCACCAATGGAGGCCAGAAAGCCAGTCCAGAATCACCCAAAGCTGGAAGCCTGGGAAAACAGTAGGAAAAATAAGAAGACCTGAATTTTACACAACTGAATCTAAAACCAATTTATAAAAGATCTAATACTTACTGATGCTTGACAAAATTGACCTTGACTCCAGGCAACTTGGAAAAACCGGGCCATATTGTCTCATTTGGTGTGCCAAGGGTTCTGAAAATCTGTAATTGGTAAAACCCACACAATAAATCCAAGATCATTAACCAACATTGGAAGATTGAACCATTCCAACAATACTAGGGTCGGATGGTAATATGATTAATGAAATGAAAGCCAACTAATTCAATTTACCTTGTCAAGTTGATCAAATTCAGTTTTCCCATTGAAAAGTGGTTCTTTTGATAGTAGTTCAGCCATAATACAACCCAAAGACCACATGTCAATTGCAGTGGAATATTGCCTCGCTCCCAAAAGAAGTTCAGGTGCCCTGCAAAACCAACATGAAAAGTTTCTAACTACTTGAATCCAAAAAATGTAAATGCTCAGATGATTAATCATGCAAACCTAAGACAAAATAGCAGTGCAAAAGTAAAGGCTTAAGCCTTAAAAGTTTACGAACAGTCAATACAAGCTAGCACCCTAAAGCATAAGGGAGTTCATACTTTTCATTAACCAAAAGTGAAGTCCAAATCAAATTTATCAAGTCATGCTCATACTTTGTCAAAGGCTTCTCCACAACACTGTTAACTCAATATTTCCAATGTATTCATATTCAAATTGAATCAGTTAAAAATGACAAATTTAGCCAAGCAGGGATGTTTTTACCAATAACCGACAGTTACTAACCCAAATGCACAATTCAGAATCATTTTACAAACACCCAAAAGCAAAGAGAAAATGAAAATAAAAATATTGAAGAAGAAAAATCTCCCATATACTATTTTATTGGAAAAATGAGGATTTGATTGTGACATTCGGGAAAGCAATCAATGGCATGCATAACTCACCTGTACCAAAGGGTAACAACCAAATGAGTATACGGTTTTAATGGGCTTCCATACTGACGAGCCAATCCAAAATCACAAATCTTCAGTTCACCTTGGTTATTTAAAAGCAGATTAGATGTCTTCAAATCTCGATGGAGAACCCAGTTATCATGAAGATACTTGACACCCTCCAACAGCTGAAGCATCAGGCATTTAACCTCGCTTTGGCTAAATGGTTGTTTCATTGTCTCCATCAGCCCTTTCAGATCATGTTCCATGTATTCCATCACCATAAAAATACTATCAAGGCTATTCCCTACAACTACTTCTTTGACATCTACAATTGATGGGTGATGAAATGAAAGAAGAATGTTTATTTCCCTCAAAGAGGTCAGAGGAAAACCTTCTCTTTCTTTTTCCATCTTTACCTTCTTCAATGCCACAATTTCCCCAGTTTTCTTGTCCTTGGCTCTATATACAACCCCATAAGTACCTTCATCTATCTTGTTTAGTCTCTCGAATTCATCAACACTTCTACATCCCTGAAGCATGTTTACACTTCTTAAAGGAGGAGCCGGATGTTCTGGTGTCCCACGTGAATTATTTTCATTCCCAGAATCTGTATCAGACTGGCTAACACTACTGTCATGTCTATCACGTTCAACGTCAATGTCCATGTAATCATCCTTCTCTGAATCATTACCAGGATAATCATCCCCACTTCCCGACTTGGAATGGGCACCTTGTTCATCCGATTCAGATGATCTGGCCCTAATTCCCTCAGATCCCTCCCTCTTAAGCTCCCCAAGCTCTGGAGTTGCCGACTTATTCCGAAATCTGTTATGTGATGACTCTGAAAGAGGCAACTTTTTCCTCCTTTTAGGCATTTCCTCATCTTCCAAAATTTCACCCTCATCACCTGGAGAACTATCACCTGATGCCCATCTTGAGGAAGATATATGTCGAGTCGGTACATAATCTTCATCTTCTAGCTGCCTAGCATCCTGATCATTAATCTGCTCTTTTGGTGGTGACAAATTCAAATCCTCTGAAGACTGCAGTGCAGAGTATCCAACAGTTTTATCAGCTGCAGCTGGTGAAGGAGAACATGATTTCCGGATTTTACTTTCTATAGCAACAGATATATGTACAGCCCCACGAGGGATGCTGTTAGGTGACTTGCGGTCAGCCTTTGGCAGCGGTGGTGGAGGATGAACGGCTGTAACTGCCGGTGAATTCCTACTTTTGGACATCGGTAAGTCATTGTCACTTCTATCCCACACTATAGGCGAAAATTTCCTCTTCCTTCGCACAGGAGACCCAGACAAATTTTCTATTACCTTCGCAACCTCACTATCTTTAACCACTACCTCAGACTCAATGGCGTCCTCTGATCCACTCTCGCTAGACAACTCACCAGGCTCCTTATCTACCACCCTAAGAGAGAAATCACATCGCCTGGGCCCACGATTACCTCCACCACCGCTACTACTACCACCAGAATCACTTCTACTCGAAGAGGAATGATAACCACCATTTATCACTTCCCTCTCTTTAATATCTTTCTGTCTAACCCTAGCTCTATCTCTAACTTCCCATACTCGACCCCTTTCACTATCACGGCTACCATTCCTAGATGGCTTGTACTCTTTAGAATTAGTAAATTCCTGCCTTGTCACCTCAAAATCAGAGTCTCTATTCCTAAACTCGTAATCACTATTACCCCCATGTCTCCCAGCAGCCATGTATAAATTTCAAAACCAGAAAGCCTAATTCCCAATTCCAGAAATCCCCGCTAAACTGTTTACTAATAAACCCTAAACCCTCAAAATCAACCACGTTCAGGACCAATTTCAAAAGTAAAATTGAGAAAAATAAAAGCCCAGATTCTAGGAGTAATCAAGACGAAATTAACCAATAAAATAAAATCAGTTTAAAAGTATCAGATCCTCGATTTCGCGCTATGTCGTAGCTCGAAAATTTCAGGGGAATAAAATTCTAGAAATTAAAGCAACAGATGAAGAGGATAAACCCTAGAAATATTGGTGAAAAATTCAGAGACGCATGAAAATTTTTTTTCAATCTCTCAACAAAATTAACAGAATTGAGAGTGGCTAGGGCTTACCGATTGAGAGGTTAAAAAACCATGTATGGAAAGATTTAACAGTCGGCGATCGCTGGTTCGAGAGAGAGCGAGAGAGAAAAATGACGCAAAACGAAAAGAGAAGAGAGAGCCTCCGAAATCGTGAGATTGCGAGAAGAGAAAGCGAAGGCCAGAAAACTTTGTAGGGCTAAACGGTGTGTTTTATTCTTTAGCATATGCGATCGTGATGCGCCAAACAAAAACAATGGATCCCACTCTTTTTTTAAATAAATAAATAATAAAATCTTTATTTTTTTTAGACGGTTGTCAATATCCAATGAACTTAGCTTTAAAAAAAACCAATAAATAATGACCTAAACCATTATCTTTTTTTACATAAAAATATATCACAAAAATTTGAAATTTAAATATTATTTTAAAAAATATTGTATAAAACAATCAAACTATGATTTGGATTCACCTTACTTTATTTTTGAGTAAATTAGCAAAAGATTAATTTGTTTTTTAAAACGCTTAAAAGAAATCTCAAAACGATGAAACAAATAAATTAATATATTAAATATAAAATAAATATATAATACCAAAAAATAAATAAAATATTAAAAATATAAATATTAAATAAATATATAAATATTTTAAAATTAATATAATTTAAATTAAAATATTTTAATTACAGTTATAATCGTACATGCGCACACAGAAATTGTCGGTAGTTCTATGGTTTTACTTGGCCATAACTTCAAATAATAAATGTCAACACACTTTACTATTTTCCTTTTTATTTTATTTTTTTAACGGTGGTTTATTTACTTGATATCTTGATTGTTGAATCAAGTCAAAACATTGTCTATCTATGTTGTATGTATTTCATACTTATTTTTAATACAAAAGAAAAGTAAAAAGATAAAATCAAACCTTTGAATCTAAATCTTTTGCAAAAATATTGGTAATAATAATTGATAAGCTTTAGAATTGATAACAATTCTGTCCTTAAAGCAAAACAGAACATTAGATGAGTTTGAGTGATAATATATGTTTTTCGGATATTTTATATTTTAAAAATATTTAATATGTAATTAATACATATATAGATATAAAAATATAATTTTTTAAATATATAAAAAAATTTTAAAAAATTAAAAATATATATGCTGAACATTTCATCTCAAATTTGAATAACGTACATAACTATTTCAAACCCAAGTGCCTTTTTTTATTAGTAGACTAAGCGATTGGGCAATAAGAATGATCAATTGAACATGCATGTTAACATGGTTCAACAATCAACAACCCTCATGAAAGGATTCAAGACCAAGACCATGAAAAAAAAAAATAAAAAAAAAGAAATTTTGCAATGTGGATGAAGGAATATACAGTTATACAGCCAATTATGATCTCTAAGTATCTACTGGCAGCTGAATAAGTCTTAGCTGATATTTAATACATGAACTACAGCACTTCACTGAGCAATAACAAGAAGAGCATGCTTCTATGATTGTATCATGATCAGTTCTCTTAAGTAATAATAACAGAAAATAGATATCCCAGTTTTATGCTCTTCCTGTTGGATCATATATGCTGTTAAAACTACCAAGAATCTTCAGCAAATGCTGCTAAAAGAAATGGTTGGAGATTGTTTATTGCATGAACCATCCACATTACTGCAATTTTTTAGCAGTAATCGCATCCGCAAAATCCAAAATTACATTACACATACATATATATATATATATATATATTGAAAATGTGGCAGAACAGCGCTTGAAGCCGGATTTTGGCCGATTCTACCAGCAAAGGGAAGGCAACTTGAAAGAGAATGAAGAGGGCAAGTGACCAGTCCTCCTTATGTAATCTGCCCTTTCAGAAGTTCTCATAGCTTTCTCGTTGAGTTTGGATTCTGCATTTGCACGCTTCTCTTCGGCTATTCTCCGTGTGGCAGCGAGTTTGTTTGCACATCTCTCTTTTGCTCGAGCTTTCAATCTCTCGGCCTTCGCCTAAAAACAACAACATAAACACTATTGGTAAGATTGGGATGGAGACAGCATTTCAAGGTTTTCCCTGTAGAATGATTTAAGCTTTCAGATTTCTGAAAAAGATTTTAAGAAAACAAATCAATGGCAGAAAAAACCTGGAATATGAAAAATTGTATTCACAATAAGATACCTTTAAAAGAAGCATTCAGATAACAGTAAGAAATGGAACATCTTCTGGTATACTGTCGAGTAATTGCGGTTAACATTACTTCCACAACAAGCATAATAGTCTATGTCATATATAAATATATGGATCTAGCTAATTAGTTACCTCAGTTTTCTTCATTTCCATTTCTGCTTTCCTTTTCTCATGATTTTCCCAGGCCTGGATCTTCACTTCTTCGCGCTTGTACCTAGAATCCACAACATATTCTCATCAGATCAGTTTGAGTGGGAAAAAACTGCATATTACATCATTATTAACTACATTTGGTTTTCATAAAACGAAATTACATCCAGTTCATTAGAAACCTCTATGCTTATGCTAACTACTTATGGCTAGTTATTTGGCACATCACCTTGCCGTATATTTGGCACGTTCAGCCTCATCCCAAGCCAAAGCTCGAGTCTCGAGCGCATTCTGCTTTACAGCTTGATCTGAATCTTGTCCATATAGGTCATTTGAACCGTTTGGCCTGGCAGCAGCATTAGTCTCACCCCTGCCGGCCTCAGTCGATGTTGGACCTCCTGTTTGATAGCCCTCAGGGCCTGGTACTCCATGTTGGCACCTTACTGGGGTGGAAGATCCTGAAGATATAGGGCTCCTAGCAGCCGGAGTGGTGGCTCTGATGGGTGTTGCTGTTCTTGATGGTTCTTGGCTTGCAATAGGGGTCATCTCGGTCCCCATGTCTCTAACACATATTGGTCTAACACCTGATGATGTTGAGTTTTCTGCAGGCTTGTTGATTCGCCAAATTGACTCGTCACAGTCCACTTTTTTTGTTTCCTCTTCGTGTTTAGAAGACATTGCGGCACCGAATCCATTTGCTTGTGCTTCAGCTTCATCGTCCTCACTGCTTGAATAGCCTTGTTCCTTCTGTGGAACAGGTGCTATCAGCCTTCTGTCATCGGCATTGGAGTTTCGAGGTCGGGTCTTAGGTTGGCTCTTGTCTCTACCTCTTGACAGCCCCACCAGCCATTTCTGCGCGTCGTCCCATTTGGAAGGTGTTAATTTACCCAAGGCACTTCGATGGTGAGAAGCACCACCATTGTTACTCCCATTCCCTAAATGAAACTCAAAACTAATGGCACTGCTGCTCGAGATGTCCTGAGCTGGGCCAAGGTGATAGCATCCTTTATCCTCAATAGATCTCATTTTCTAATCAGCCAAAAAGCTTATCTGCTTCCCCAAAAAATGTCACTATTCTACAGATAAAACCTTACCAAAGCAAGAATGTTAGTTCCTATCTTGAAATTTAGAGTTACTTTCTCAATCAAAAACAGATCCAGGAGTTGAGATATGAGCCCCAGATTCATGTTTTCACAAGCACCTCAACTAAGAAAACTTTTAGTTCATCTTTATAAGTAATTTAAAACAAAATGGCAGAAATAGTTAGAGCAAACAAAAAGCAATACTGTTTCAACATTAACCCGCCCCCCTGAGATATCTGAAACTTCCTTTATAGGAATCTATGCAGCTAAGGGTCCCATCAACCATGTGGGATTTATCCAAAGAGCTAGCAAAGACACTAAACTAAACACCCATATAATGGAAAACTACTAAAAGCTATCTGTTTAAGCAGTATTGCTGTTAATGAAAGCTTCCCAGACTCACTAAACAGAATGGATTTGATGTCCAAAGATATAAAATAAAAAAGAAGAGGAAAAAAGACAAATGGGTTTTGCAGAATAACAGTAATGTAACAGGGAATAATGCCTTAAAACCATGGATGACACATTGCCAGAGCTAAAGATAAAAAGGTTCATAAATCAGAACTCTCATGTCCATTGAACATCAAAATACCTAAAATAAAAACTTTTAATGGCTGGAAACTCGAACAAACCAAAAACCAAACATAAAGGCACTTTGGCACAGTAACTAATGGTAAAAAAAATGGGAATTCCCACCTAATTGCCTTGCACTCACAATGGGAATCTCGGGAACTGTTATTAAGTGAATATAACTTACTTTCTTGCAAAGAGAAAAGCTTTTTTTTTTTTGGGAACATGGTTACCCTTTCAACGGCTACTTAGCTAATGGTTGCGGTGTTGGTGTTGGATGGGTGATAAACGGAGGGTGGAGGATTGAGGATGGATTGTCAGATGAATAAAAAATCTGAGCTCATGTCGGCCCAACGAGAGAGGGAAAGAGATTTTTAATAATGTGGGTTGCTTCTGAACTCATTCACGTGGCTGTGATGGGCCGCATCTGCGAGGATTTTGATGTATTTAATTGCCTGTTGGCTCAATTGTGACTGAAAGTTCAGACGACCTGTCTTTTTGGTACTACCATTAACAATGTCGTTTTGCGATTGTGGGGGAACATAAATTTACTATAGATTTGTTTTTGCTCTGTTTACATAAGCGAAATTTTACCATATATATATATATATATATGTAATGTAGATTTAATAATAAAAAAAATAAATATGATTATATGATATAAAAATAATATAAAAATAATAATTAAAATATGATGGATGCAAAATAAAAAATACATCAATATAATATTAATATAATAATATATTAAAATTTATAAAATATATAATATTTTAAAATATCGTAATATAAAAAATGTATAAAATACCAGATTTGCTGGCATGTGCTTGGTGAGGTGTTTTCTCAAGCCAAATTGATCTAAAAAAACTTAGTATGACAGTTCAATCCTTATTAGATTCAATATCTTAATACCCAACTCCCCAAAGCGTGATAAAATCTTCCAAATTATAATTTTTATTGTAATCATCCTGATCTCGAAAATATATATTTTTTTAGTTTATAAGTATAAAGATACAATCAGGATTAAGTATTACGTTCAACAAGGTTAATGCAACTGCACGATTGTTTAAGCCTGTAAAGTGTGATGGAAATAATCATTTGTACTCTGGTTTGGGTGCAATGGGCTCGTAATCTAAACCCTTGGAAAAAAATTGGGCTTTGGCTAGCCAAGAAAACCTGCTCAAAAGTGAGAAAATTCGAGCATTCTTTCTTCATGAGTCCTTCGTGTCTTGCCCCACTTTTGGTTCAGCTTCAGCTGCTTCTGGGTCATGAGGGTTTCAGGGTTTATCAGGGGTTTTAACTTCCTCCATAGAACCAAATCCAGAATCAGATTACACCCTTCAGGCTATATTCAAAGAAGAGACTTATCGGACTCCAAATTTCTCAACAGCAATGACTCTCTTCTTCCTGTTTTGATCGTTGGTGCAGGACCCGTTGGCCTCGTTCTCTCTATTCTTCTCACCAAATTTGGTAATGGCGAAAATTTTCAACTTTTGCGAGGTTTCCTTACATGGAAATTGTCTAATTAGTTATAGTGCTCTTATACTTTATTTCACTTTTTCATCTTTATTTAATCATTTCTTTTAGAGCGATTAATGCAACTCACTATGCGTGTGTGTGTGTGTATTAATCTTTTTAGAAAGTTTAATCCATGTGGCGAGTGAATAGCGATATCTTGTAGGGGTAAAATGCACGGTTTTGGAGAAAAACAAGGTGTTTTCAAAGCACCCTCAAGCTCATTTTATCAATAATCGAACTATGGAGGTTGGTTTTGTTTCTTTATGGGAGATTAATTGTAATATGGTTACTCTAGTAAAGGTTTATTGAGCTTAATTGTAACAATTATCGATCGTTAGGTGTTTCGGAAATTGGATGGATTAGCAGAGGAGATTCAAAGGTCACAACCACCTGTAGATATGTGGAGAAAATTCATATATTGTACGTCACTAACTGGTTCAATTCTAGGTTCGGTGGACCATATGCATCCTCAAGGTGTGGCTGATTCTATAGTTTTTGTATGTTGCCGGCTTGCTAGTTGCCGCTTCCAATTCGGTTCCTTTAGTTTAACACTCTTACTTAAATTTCAGGACATGTTTATTGCTATTTAATGAAAATGTATTTCCATTTTTGTTAAATAATTTAGCAATTAGACTGCTTTAAATAGGGATATTCGTGCTGTGCATTTTGTGGATGCTATATCGTTGACTAAACATTAGTCCCTAAATCCATTCTTTGTTATCTATTGCCAGATTTTGAAAAAGTTGTTAGTCCAATCTCTGTTGCACACTTCTCGCAGTACAAGTTAACTAGGTTACTTGTTAAGCTGTTGGAGAACCTTGGTTTTCGTATTTGTATGTCAGAAGGTCCAGAAGGCCTTGATCATGAGCCACTCAGGGGAAGGGAAATCTTGATGGGGCACGAGTGTGTCTCCATTGACACAACTGATCAATGTGTTACTGCAACTGTTTCTTTTTCCAAGGAAGGTAAGTTGTTGATGAGAAAAATTCAGTCTAAAATTCTTATTGGTGCTGATGGCGCTGGAAGTACTGTAAGAAAGCTGGTTGGAATAGATTTAAAGGGTGAAAAAGACTTGCAAAAACTTGTGAGCATTCATTTCTTCAGCAATGACCTTGGACAATACCTGCTTAATGAGAGGCCTGGGATGCTATTTTTTATTTTCAACACTGGAGCTATTGGGGTTCTTGTTGCTCATGATCTTACGCAAGGGGAATTTGTATTACAGGTATTGGAGGATTTAGGAAATTTTCAGCATCTCAGTTTACTTAGTACTGGTGCACCCCATACTGAAGATGATTTATTGATCATCATCTTGCAGATCCCATTCTATCCTCCTCAACAAAACTTGGAAGATTTCAGCCCTGAGGTATTTCTTTTCATTATTGATTTGATTGGTTAGGATGGCCCCTCCTTTTGCCATTAACACCCCCCTCCCCAAAAAAAAAAAAGAGAGAAAAAAAATCAGTTGGATGAAAGATAGCTTACATTTAAGAGGCTCTGACTGGTACCTCCAATCTACATCATTGGTACTCTAGAATGTAACAAGCTGTACAAATTAGAAAACAAAAAATAAAATAATAATGTAGGGTATCTTTTTGTAATATAATTTTCAGTGGTAGTTATCACTTATTAATTGATTTAGGGGATAGATTTACGTGGGCTTCATGATTAACGACTCAATTTAGTACATGACCGACTTTAGATCGTAAGATATAATGTGTAAAAAATGGTGACTTCACAATCTTTGATAACAATTTCTTTGAAGGATGCAACTTTTTGTAGATATGCAAGAAGTTAATACTCAAATTGGTTGGTCAAGAGCTTTCAGATATAGATGTGATTGACATTAAGCCATGGGTGATGCATGCTGAAGTTGTTGAGAGGTTTGTATGTGGCAACAATCGACTAATACTTTGTGGAGATGCTGCTCACCGTTTCCCTCCTGCTGGTGGTTTTGGTGAGTAGCACTCTTTTTTTGCTGACTGTAAAAATGTGCATATCAATAATCTGGGATTAACAATTTTTTTCTCTCCCGAAGCTGGCAATTCTATAACATTGATTATGCAGTACTTTTTGTCCCTTTTCCTTCTTGGTTGAATGGAGGCCGGAGGGAGTAAAAAGAAAGAAAATGTTAAAGGGAGCGTATATGTCTAGCATGGACCAACATGGGAGTCATTCCTGCAAGTCTAATTGCATGAACACCTATTAGTTTGACTTCTATGCATATGCAAATCAAAAACTAATTTTTATGATTAAGAGAAAAAAAAGTTCTACCAAGTATTGAAGTGCAGCATATGGACTGTCATTGGATTGGTTTCTTAAATCCTTTATTATGATGGTTTTCAGTGTTGTACTGTCTCTGCATGTCTTAAAATAATTGTAACATGAATAACACTTATGAGGTTTGGTAAAGTGATGTTCCCTTGAGTACTAGTTACAGCATGGAAAAAAAACCACTTATAGGATTCCAACATGGATTATACAGGGATGAATACCGGAATCCAGGATGCTCACAATCTGGCCTGGAAAATTGCTTCGCTACTACAAGGTGTTGCATCATCTTCAATACTTGCCACATATGAGACAGAACGTAAGCTGGTATTGCTTCAGCCTTTTCAGCTTTTGCTCTCATTCTATTTTATTCCCAAGTTCCTTCATCATTGAGTTCCATGTTTATTGCATTGCCAGATTGCTATTTTTAATACGGCTCTTAGCGTTCAGAACTTCAGAGCAGCAATGGCAATCCCTGCAGCTCTTGGTCTTGATCCAACTGTTGCAAATTCTGGTAAATAAATGTAGCAAATGCCCTGAAAATTCTACTGTTTCTCTTGAGCATTGCAAACCCTTTGAAGGTAGAGATATTTTGGTTTCAGCTCATCGGTGACGATTATGCTTTTGCTTGTCATGCAGTTCACCAAGTTATTAGCAAGGGAGTTGGTTCCATTTTACCATCTGGCATGCAGAAGGCTATTTTGGATGGAATTTTTTCGATTGGTCGTTCGCAGCTTTCGGAGTTCATTTTAAATGAAAATAACCCACTTGGATCATCAAGGCTTGCCAAACTAAGGCATATTTTTGAAGAAGGAAAGAGCCTTCAACTCCAATTTCCTGCCGAGGATCTTGGATTTAGGTATCAATATTATTTTATATAATTTTTTGAAACTTACAAAAATCATAGTAGATGAATATAATCAACTTCTGAGATTTGTATTACCATACTAATCTTTCTAAAGAATGGGTATGATTTCTCTCTTAATCTATGCATGGGTGTCAGGTACCTTGAAGGAGCACTTGTTCCAGATAGCAAGGACGTCGTGCCTGCTCCTGAATTGCCCACTGGTCGTCGAAGGGATTACATTCCCTGTGCAGATCCAGGATCAAGGCTACCTCATATGAATGTTAGGGTTGTGTCAAATTTTCCAAGTGAGGTATATAATCCCATTATGCACCTTACTTTCCGTTTTTTGCCTTTTCATGCTTTCTCTTTTTGCTTATAATGCTTCTTAAGTTGGAGTTGCTTATTGTCATCTTATCTGATGGCTTGAAATAGGACAACCATGTTACCTTAAAACAATATCACGCATGACACAAAGCCCTTGTCTCCATCATTCATGTAGAAGTATTCTTGTGTCATCCAAAATTCTCGTAAGTCAAATTTGGATAGAAAGCTGTTACAACCAATCTAAAGTCTCTATGAGAATAAACGAAATAAATAGAAACTCCCATTTTAATTACACTTAATAAAGTCTTAAATAACTAGTAATGTCTCGATACTAAAGTAAACTCTACGATGATCTCCTAGCACCTGAAATTCTAGACTTGTCATCTCTGGTTATTTGTAGAAAGTACAGGAAGGAACAAACAACCACACTCAGCAAGCATGGTCACGCGCTCTTGAGATCGAGCCTCCTTTCAGGGTATTGTATAAGACCATGCAATAACATTAATCGATCAATGAATCATGTTGTCAGACAGTTAAAGAATCGTTATAATCAAAATAGAGAATTTTGTAATTTATAATTCTTCAAATATTGTATCAAACAAATCATATATTCGGTCTTTAAACCTCACAAAGCTTCATAATTTTTAGCTACTATCACTATTATAACCAGTGACAAGCCAAATCAACAATATAATTCTCATTACTACTAACTATTATAATCGATTAGAGGAGATTAGAGGAGTTGGGTGATAGGGGATATTTTATTATTATTTAAAGATTGTTTTAGAAGACTAGAATTGATCCTTAGGAAGCAGGATAATGACGCTAAATGTAGTACTATCTTCAATGGTCCTGCTAATGGGTTATTATAGTTATCAAACCTACCTTGCTAACAGGTTATAATCATTGGCATATGGCTCTACAAATGGATTATACTAGTTACTAATGACTAGTTATCATAAGTATTATATTCACTATGCAGCTTAGCACTTATGACCATAACAGTGATTTTTAGTGAAAGATGACGAAGCTTTATGAGTTTTGAAGATTGAGTCTATGATTTGCTTAGTGAAAGATGATGAAGCTCTGCATTCATGACCGTAGCATTCCCGTTTTTATCTAAGTGTGTTAAAATTATTGCAGGAAACCGTTTCTACACTCGATCTTGTGTCTGGAGACAAAGTTGAGTTCCTTTTAATTATTGCACCGGTGGAGGAGTCCTATAATCTTGCCCAAGCCGCATTCAAGGTTGCTGAGGAATATAAAGTTTCTACAAAGGTATGCATACTTTGGCCAGCTGGTAAAGTTACAGGAGATCCGCCTGGAAGCAAAGCAAAATTACCACCTTGGAAGAGCTACATAGATGTTATAGAGGTCAAAAGGTCATCAGATTCATTGTCATGGTGGAAAACTTGTCAGATGACGGAGCAAGGAGCCATTTTAGTCAGGCCAGATGAGCACATTGCTTGGCGTTCAAAGTCAAGAGTTGTAGGGGATCCTTATTCGGAGATGAAAATGGTTTTTTCTACCATTTTAGGATTTGGGTCAATCAATATTAAAAAAAAAAAAAAACCGTGTTTTGAATAGTTGAAGATTTCTATCAGAATTCTGCTCTGGAACCGGGAATACCGTTTGGTATTTGCTTCATGCAATATAAAAATCCCTTAGCAAGAAAATTCTTCATTATTTACATAGTTTTTGAATGGCTGGAAAGAAGAAAGTCAAGAGGGCTGCTGTACACAGAGTTAAAAGCTTCTTTTGCTTCATAATAACTTCTGGCAGCTCTAATGTAATAGTTCTGCAGTGGGTTTAAAGACCTTTTTGATTCCTCTGTTTTTAATTTTACGAGAGTTTGAGACTTATTGCACGTTCGGAAGCTGCAACATTTCCTTAAGAAAAGGCGATGAATTTGTAGATTTATTAAATTATCTTGCCTGCTTTCCACTTGTTGGACAAAATCAGTTTCCATCCAGATGTTTAATCTGTATGACTGTCAAAATCAAACTGCCTTGAAACTGTTAAAGCTATTGATTTGCATGTTTCCACTGTAATTGCTCTCCATTTGTACAAAGGCTGGGCAGATCGTTGGCCAATCTTGAGTTGAACGATATTTAGTTGAATTTGGGTACAAGATGTTGTAGTTTGGGTTAAGACTCACTGAAATCAGTGTGTATTTACTAAAAATAATTTTTATTTAAATTTAATTATAAATATAATATTTTAATAATTATAAATAGTAAAATAGATTTATAGTCTAGGTAAGAAAAATCAAACTATGACCAGACCTACCCTTTGAACAAGTCTACTCATGGTCTAAAATGAATCACAGAACCAAATCAACAAACAAGTTGATTTCAGTAAAAATATCCTTGCTAAAAATTTGTTCATGAATGCAAAGGCCAGTGCTAGCAACCCAGAACTGATCAAGTGTGGTAGAAACACTATACAACTGATCAAAGATTGAGCAAATCCCAGGGCTCCATTTACATGTATCAAGCTATGATGACCCTTTTTTTTTTTTTTTGTTTCATTAAACCCAACAAATCAATTAAAAAGTGGATGCTACTGGTTAAATGAATTGACAGGTAGTCCAAACTCCAAAGTAACAACATGCGATTATAGACAATCTGAAACTTAGCATTCGAATCTTGAGAACATCCCCCTTTGAGGACAAAGGTCTGCGAGTTGCAGTTCTTTTCCATTGCAGTGGAAGTTCAGCCATCAAAGCTATTGTCGAAATGATACCTATGATCTACATGAGCATCAAACTTTAACTAGCAGTCAGGATAATTACATGGCCAACAACTGACGTGATTACCCCAAGCAAGCCTCCAGCAATAACCTGTAATTGAAATGGAAGGTTCAAAAATTATAAATAATTATTATTGCAGATAACTATATTACTAAGACCCGAGTGTGAGTTTCTCCGACACGGATATGTTCAATTTTTTCCAAGATTTTCATATATTTAGAGGGTCATTGTAAGATCATATTTCCATATCCATGTCCGTATATGTGTTGGATGCGGCTGTTTCAAGAAAAATGAAGAGTCGGAGCCACGTAGGTGGATATTCTTTCACATAAACAACCATCTTGGATGTTATCAGACACGATACCAGAGATTATCGCTGTTTAGAATCCACATGTAGACCAATATCTATGTCAAAATATAACTCAAATTTCTATCGCCATTAGCTAAAACGTATGAAAACACTTGAAGGTGGGTAACTTAACAATGGTTTTAATTCATATATATGGATATCAACTATAATATTGTTCTGAAAAAAACATATGATTCAGGGACTACAACATCTTCTCAATTAGTTTTTAAGCTAAAAAAAAAAGGAAGAAGCTTAACTAAAAGGATATTCCAGAACAACAAATTATCCCTGTGATCAAGTAATTATTGCCAATAATTTGATAAGCAAATGTACCTGGGGAGGGGTGTGACCAAGAAGTTCACGTAATGGTCGGCTCTCAGCCAGAGGATGTTCAGCAGGCAATTCGTAAACAATTTGATTCAGGACCTGAAGAACATACAATTTGGCAATGGATGCATGAAAAAAATTGAGCTTAAACCAAGTGATTATGCATCTCATTTCATAAAAGAGAGAAAGCATATATATATATATAACACTAAAGCTTCTGCAACATCTCAATTACTAGGAAAAGCTAGGTAGAGACATGGGGGAAACTTGCATTTTGGAGGAAGATAGGGAATGAGAATATAATTAGAAAAAACCAGGCAATAGAATCAAACCTCTGCCTGCCGTCCGGCCTGTAATCTAACACCAGTTGCATCATACATTACCTGCAAATCAAATCCACCCCATCAAAAACTCAATCTACGATGTAGGCAATATTGGTGACATGAGAAACATATTCATTGGTTGTAAACCATATTGCATTTTTATCCGGATCAGAAATCGATATTGGGACCAGCAGGAACTAAGAAAGCAATATCTTAAAATGATGTCAGACTTTAATTCCATGTTATTTTGCACAAGCTTATATGCCAACCACAAAATGAGAAACAAAAGGATCATACGATGCATGTTAAGATCAATGCAGTTGCGAATAGTGCTCCACCGAAACCTTCTTGGAATCCGATAGCTGTAGTAAGAGCAGCGACTGTAGCTGAATGGGATGAAGGCATCCCACCAGATCCCACAAGTTGCTTGATATCCCATCGCCTTTCCTTATACCTGCAAAACTAGGAAACTTGTAACACTCCTAGGAGAAATCTAATTATACAGTATAAGGAGAAGACCTGTGCAAATACCAAAGCAAATACTACTATACTATTAATCTTTGTTGCTCTAACTCTTTATTTGTTTTAAGTACACATGTTCAATACCCGTATCTGACACATTTTTTATATGAGTATACAGATATGACTCTCCAAGAACCCACTAAATACAAGAAAAGACCTAGAAAAATGTAAATATACCCGTATTGAGTACATACTTGCATCCAACACTCACACCTCGAATACGAGTAACATAGCTTTTAATCAATTATACAAGATTGCCAACCCTAGTCCATAATCTATCAATTAGCTGCATGATTACCCAAATTGTCTCCTTGTACTAAGATTTTCTTCCCCATTCCGTAACAAACAGCTAGCAATTGGGTGAAGAAAAGAACTAAAAAAGAAAGCATTAAAAACTAAAAATGCTATATCATTACAAAATAGAAATTGAATTAAAGCAAGAGCTGATCAGAATTACAGCTTGAATTATCGAAGAAACCGGCCCAAGGCTATGAAGATAAACAAGCAACCCCAGGATTCAAGAAACTATATATGTGTCCAAAAATATAGTTGAACTTTTGTGTGTACTTATGAACTTTGGGTTTAACTGTTTAAGGTTAGGTTTATTAAAAATTGATTCCTAGAGGAGGTCACATCAGTTAAACACCCCCAAGATCTGGAAAAATAATGTTGACATATTTGGTAGTTGTAATCAATCAATTATTATCTAAATTAGAAACTACAGCTATAGAATCAGATCAAATTTTATGAACTAAACAAATATGAAGGCCACTTTATTCAATCGATGATAAAAAAAGCAATTACCCAGTTAGAAATTCTTGGCAGTAAGTTCATTCTAGAGACTAGACATGCAGAGAATCGGTTCTCAAATAATGAAACACTAAAAAAAAAAACAATAGCAGGAACAAACAAAGATTTAAGATTCAATGAGGCCAAAACAGCTGAAGAGAGAGATACCAGGAGGTGAAGAACTTGATAGATTGGGCAATAGCGAAGGAAATAAAAGCACAAATGAGGGGGTAATTTGTAAAGATGGTGAAAGAAGAAGACATTGGGGAGGAAGATGAAGACAAATGATGATTTATTCTGAATCAAAGTCCCTGATTTAGCTGTTATCTCATCCAACTTAATATCTTTATTTCTTTCTTTCTTTTTTCTTTTGGATATTCTTTCCTTCTTATGAAAGTGCAATATCAAATCTTAAAAAAAAAAAAAAAAGAAATAAAGAATGAAGAAAAGACTGATGTTTTGTAGGAGAAGAAGAAAAAGAAAAAGTGGGGAAAAACTGGTTCTTGTAAAGGGCGTATGATAACGAAGAAGAAAGAGCGGATTAGGTGGCGAGTTTGATGAATCCTTTTGGAAGCTGGAAATTTAAGAGAATGAGAGAGAGAGAGAGAAAGAGAAAAAAAGAAGGGGCCAACGGGGGGGGGGGGATTGCTTGTTCTTATGAAAGTAATTGCTTGAATTCAAGTATAGAGGGCAATGGCAGGTTTGCCTGTGTTTTGGTTTTTCAATGTCAAAACAACAACTAACGGTCTTTGCCTTCTGAAAGGTTCCAAAGTTCCAACTGAATATGCCGATCGTTGATCCAAATCATGTCTCGAATATCCCCCCCTCCCCCCGGTACTCTCTACCACTGGGCCCAGCCCATTCCAAGGCCCAACAGGTCATTAGATCAATGTGAATAATTTTTTTAAAAAATTTTATTAAATTCAATTTAAATTACTATTTAATAAATATTTTATTTAATTTTAATTATAAAATATAAAAAATCAGTATAAAAATAACTTTTTTTAATTTTTTTAAAACATGAATAATGAGAGCTTCTAGGTTTGATCCTGACGAACTTCTATAAAAGACGTAAAAACAAAAATATTAAGCTACGATACGATTCATGAGCAAATTTAATGCAAATAAACCAGTTCAGCTCAGAGGTTAAGTTATCCGACTTAATTCACCAACATATTTTTTTAGTTAATTTTTAGTTTTTTTTTGGTTTCTATCAGCTATTCTCTAATAATCTTTTCCCCATTTTTGATTCATTAACAATTTTTTTGGGGGGGGTTACCATGAGCTATTCTCTAGTTATAATTTGGCCATTTTTCTACATACTTGCTCCCCTCCTGGTTAAATTAAATTAATGTATTTGCTTGCAATAATTATAATTTTTTTTGAAAAAAAATCGCTGACTGTATCTTTTTAAGATATCTATTTGCATAATTGAGATTTTGAAGGTAATCCTCAAATATTG
>JBBYHM010000016.1:1165177-1175549 GCA_038381775.1 Adansonia rubrostipa | reverse complement strand
CATTTACACAATTTTTTCCACAGTCCCACTCCACAGATTAAGTTTTCATCCATTATTTTTTATTTATTTTTTAATATGTTTATAAATATTATTTATATTTATAAAATTTACTTATAAATTTTCAATATTAATAAAAATTAAATTTATAACTAATAATTAAAATTATATTAAAATAAAAAATAATAATAATAATAAAAAAACTAACCTCACTTGACATGACAGTTCTGGATTTGGAAGATTTAGCTTAGTGTTGCGGAATTGTCAAATTGAAGTCATCATCTTCGCCATTTTGTTTGGTCGACACATTCCTTGAACTCAACCTCTAGCGCGTCAAAAACATCCATAGAATCTCTCTATTTCCGGGTGGCTTCTGCAGCACGCCGTGACGCCAGTAGGAAGTACGTCACTTGTAAAACTTACAGTATGGTGCCAAAGATTAATAATATTTCTGGTAGAGTCTGGGAATAAAATAAAAGTTTGATAAATTGATTTTTATGCATATTAATTTGTATTTATATTTTGTTTGTTGTATTTTAGGTAAGATACGATTATAAGAATTTCTCAAGCATTCTTACAATCGAGTTTAATATTTTTTACAATATTAAACACGTAATTCTAATGTATAAGTGTATCTAATTATGCTAAAGATAAGAAACCGGGATTAAATCATTAATCCCACATTGATTTCTTTCACTTAACTAAAAACCTTTTTTATATAGAAATTTGAGTAACTCTAATGGATAGAGAAAACCAATTTAACTCTCTCTATCCTTAATTTAAAACGCTTTGAGATTTGTTTATTATTAAAACAAATACAAATTTATTATTGTTAAATCATTCGTTACGTATCTTAAAACCATAATTAATCATGAATTATAATTGATAATTATAGGGTAAGTATCGAACCATTATCTTACCTTGTAAACTTAACTTTTAAATTATTTATTTATTTTTATTTTCATGATAAGATTTGTTAAGTTGCAATTTAAATAATTAAATTTATTTTTTATTAATAAGGGATAGTGTGAAATAAAGGCTTTCATAGTTGGAACAGACTTAGCTGAGGCTCGTTTAATTTAAAATCATTATTAAGATGTTAAAAAATATTTTATATTAATATTTTAATGTTCTTGAATATATTACAAAATTAAATTTTGAATAAAAAATTATTTAATAATAAAACATTTTCATCGGTCCAAACTAGATTTGTCTAAGGTTCGGACAATTTGTTCGACTGACCTCGGCTTGAGCCTTCATTTTACTATATTCGGGTTAGCTTGGTTCAATATTTTTTAATTAAAATATTATTTTTATTAAATTTAATTATAAAATATATAAATAATAATATAAAAAATAATTTTTTAATATTTTTTAACAAAGGTAAACAATTATCCGACTGACAAGCTTGGCCAAATACAAACTTGAATTTAGAATTTTAAATTTTTTTAAACTGTATCTCAACCGTGAATATATCTAACTCAAGCTGAGCTCGAAAATTCTTATCTAACGAGACTTGTGCAAGAGTAGTGTGAAAGTTGTAGTACTTATTAAAAAATTTTATATTAATATTTGACAACTAAAAATTTTTATTGAATTTTGAAAAATTCACTTAAAAAATCATAAATTAAAGGGCACATATAATATCATTGTAAAAAAAAAAAGAATTTAATTAAAATAATAAAAAGAATTTTTTGTTCACTTTTTTTAATCACAAACAAATCAAAATTATATAAAAATTTTTTAAAAAAAGAAGATTAAAGAAAAGAAATTATATATATGTATTTATTTATCTTCTCAAGTTTACTATAAGTGATCAATACTTCAATAGTGCACGTTATGTTTATTAGTTGTAATTAAATTAACATTTAAGAAACTACTATGGAAGAGATTTTATATTTGTAACATATCTCTTGTTACTAGTAGAGTAATTGTTTTGCATTATATTTATTAATTTTAATTAAATTAAGTCCTTTATTAAAAATTATGTTAAAATTTAATCTTTTAAGATTGTTTGGGTTTTCATTCAATCTACTCTTTTCGCTTATCATCTAAAACGATATATATATATATATATATATATCATTACTCAACCATTTATATATAATTTAATTAAAAATTAGATTTTATTCAACTTAATTAGCAATATACTCTCTCTTTTTTTTGTGCTGAAAATTGTCACAAACCTTCATTTACTCGCAAATATTTTTGGTGTTTATTTTTATTTTTATTAAATATTTTTTTCTTATACTAAACAAACAAATTGAAACCAAAAAAATCATTTTCGTTTTTATCTCTTAAAATGAAATATATATATATATATATAAACAAATTTGAGGGCAAAAAGAAAAACCATTTTCATTTCGTTAATAAGTAATTATCAAAATTTCATTTTTAATAAATAATTGTTCTCATGAAAGTACATTTAAAAATTGTATAGTCTGTTACCCTTTTTGTAATTTCAGTTGACTGACTTCTCGTTGCATTGTCGCAGCCATGGGGTCCCTTTGACCGGTCAAATAATCTAACGGTTAAAGCGACGACAGCTAAACGTCAAAGGTTTCAGATCAAATAGCCCAAGGCCAGCTCACTACAATACTATCTCGTCCCAGTGCGCCCGGCTTACTTACCTCTTTCTTTGCAGGTCTTCTGACTGTCTTTTTTTATTGGGAGTTTTGGATTAACTCTCATAAATATATATATATATATATATATATATATCTTGTTTTTTTCTTTCCACGAAAGAATCCAAAAGATCAAGACCAAGATAATTTTTTTTAATTAAAGTTTAAATCAAGTAATTTACGTATGTATATATATATATATATAAAATTTTGGTCTTCGAATTTCTTTTATTTGAATTAAAGAGCTAATAAAATAATATAATGTTCTTTGACAAGGAAGGTAGGAAATTGGAAAAAGTACACAAGGAAACTTCTTGGATTTGATATTATAGTGATCAGAATGAAGTCAAAGTTTTGGCAAGTCAACATTTGTTTTCCACAAAATCCAACTTGGCTTTCCACGGCTTTTATCTAGACGTAATAATGATCCAAGTATTAGTATTTTTTATTATATTATAATAATACTTAAAATATTTTTATTTATATAAATTTTAATAAATTAATAATTTATATTTTAAAATTTTTTATATTTATATTATATTATATTTAATTATTTTTTATTATATTTTTATAATATTATCTATTTATGTATATCTTTAGAGGAACCTTCCAAGCAATATGATAGAAGAAACGTGTGGGTGTCAAAGCTTAAATTGCTTTCTTAATTTAGGAAACCAAATTAAGTTCAATTGCCTGCGATTCTTGAATACGGTGTATGTAGGCAGATCTTTAGCCTTAATTTTCATTTTTTCTTCTCAGAACTTTCAACTTTGTCTTGTTATAGTCCCATCATAATTAACAAAACCGTTTACCTCCTTAAGGAAAAAAATTTATTAGGTTGTACCTTCTTATAATATACCGAAGAATTCTCAAACCTGTATCCTCTAAAAATCTTTCATGTTATCTGGAGCGGACATTAACCCCTTAAAACCCCTTATCTTATAAAATAAGATTACTCTTCTTCCATATTGTTATTAGCCAAATCATTATCCTTTTAAGATATTTATGAATCGAATTAAATCTCGTTAACACTCAAAAAAAAATTTCACACTAAGTCAAAACTAAAAAAAAATAGTATGTTATTGTTTAAAAAAATTTAAATTATTTTACATTTTTAATATTTAAAAAATATTTTAAAAATTAAATAAAATAGAATCCCTTATTAAAATAATATCTTGAGTGGTACGAGTTTTAAAATCATTGTCCAACTCGTATCTAAATGTTGAATAAATCTCTATAGCACGCGCTTGCATTAAAGAATATTTGGAAATGTTATTCTTTTTACGCATATTTTCTTTTAATTATCATACGTATATGTTAAGCAGATAACGTTAAAATAGATTCTTAAGTTTCATTCGCTATGTACAGTTTGGGAATTTTTTTAAGCTTTATAAGCTGCTAAAAATATTCCTACCTGTTTTATTAGTTTTATATTTATATATAGAACAAATTGTTGTCTAACCCTTATCCTTTCAATAGTTTTTTTTTTTTTTGTATTTAATTCTTTATATTTAACTTGTTTACTTAACTCCAAATTGCCAAATTAATTATTCAAATCTGGGTTCTTGACGCTTGGCCCCCCCAAAAAAAAGAACTTTTGGTGATCAAAGAATTGTTTCTGAAATTATAAATTCAAACATATTCGGATTACAAATTTATTAAATAGTTAGTGGCTACATTTGTTCGTAGCCAAGCTCAAAAAATTTTAATTTTAATGTGGATGGATTTGATTTTTTTAAAAATGATTCGATACAGGTTATGATGTGATAAATAATAAATATTTTATTTAAATTTTATTATAAAAATATAAAAAATTAGTAAAATATATAATTTTCGTATTTTAAAATAGTAAACGAGCTTTATGAATCTGTCTAACTAAGTTTAAAAAATAATTTTTTTACTCGAATTTGATCCATGAATAAATTTATTAGTGGCAAGACTTTTTATTAATCTGAAATGTAGAAACAAACGTTCAAAAGGACAAATATCCATGTTTTTAGCTCACCGAATCGTCAACTATAAGAGTTGGATGATTTTTCTTTTGACAATGGCATCTATTTCTTAGTAATAATTAAATTAAATTTAATTGTTTTCTATGTTATTCAGATCTTTATTTTTTTTTTAAATACATACTTGCAACAAATATTTAGATATGGGAGCTGAATAATGTCATGTTTGTAATTTAAGTAATGATGTTTTTTATGATGATTTTTGGATAATAAAATTCAAGCTTATCAAAAAATAAATAAATAAATAATAGAAAATATGCTCTTGTCTTATCTTTGAGATTAGGTGAATATATATATATATATATATATATATATATATCATGTCATTCATCCTCATTTTTATTCGAAACTTCAAGTTTATTTTAAACTTTCATATCAAATAAAAATAATAAATCTTAATCTTGTAAATAATATCAATTGTTATTTAAAATAATTATTATAAATTAATCCGTCTTCATTCTTATTTTTCATGTTAGATATAAATAATTTTATAAATAATATCGATAGATAATTATTGTTTCTATTACTTCTTAGTTGTACCCACAGATGCACTTAATTAATAAAAAAGAAGTACCTTGCCTTTCTCAATACTTTCCCGGTATCAATACCTCTATAGTTCTAATGAGTTTTGATCTTATTCTTTCGTACACATCCTTTAGCATTCATGTATAGTTGGACATCAACAGCAAACTCCTCTGTGGATTCTATCATCTTCGTTAATGCAGTTGTCCAACTTCTATCGAAACTTACATCTTCAAATTTTCCATCTTGATGTGCTCAGAGTGTTATCCAAAGATTCTAGCATCTCCATCAATGCAATTGTCCAACTTCTGCTGAAACTGACACCTTTTAATTTTCCATCTTGATGCCGCTCTCCAACTTCCATTGAAATCTCGAATTAATGGCCTACGTAGAAAGGTTCAATCCAATCTCCATCAAAAACAATTCCAAAAGAGGAACAGAAAATTACTAATCCAAAATATTTTCATTGGCTCCGTCATAAAAGCTTATCTTTCCTGCAATATTTGCTTCCACACACACACACACACACACACACATATATATATATATATATATATGGAATGGGTAAATTAACTGGGAAGATGATGATCTCGATAATTACGCCATTAAATGACAATTATGTCATGATCAAGAATTTAAAGTACTGTCATGATCAAGCATTTAAAGTACTGTTGTGATATATCGTTGACACATGTGCATCAATGAAATAAGCAAGATGTTAACAGAATTAATGAGGAAATGGATGAACACACAATGTCGACACACCTTTATTGAATATTCGGAGAACGAATATTATTAAGGGAATAAAAGGCTAGTATTTTTCACCATTGTATATCTTTATAGCATTGAAAAGATTCACTCGTGTATGGAAGAAAGTAACTGTTGATTGTTCTTGGAGGAGGATGGATCACTTTCAGGTCAGATTAGGACCTGCAAGTTGCAACAAAATAAGGATTAGAGGTTTTGGAATTAGCGTTTCAGATATGCTTCCATCCTTAAATCAGCATAAAAAAATAATAATAAAAATAATAAATAAGAGACTTGAAGGCTTTAAATAGATCTACTCATGGATCAGATCGAATCAGATTCAGATCAAATTTCAATATAGTATTAACATCAAATATGTTAGTTAAAGCCCAGCTTAGCCCAAAATATGGGCCTCGAATTTTTTCCAAGCTTGCCCATATTATATTTTTTATAATTTATTTTTTAAAAAATATATTTTTTAAAAAATCTAATCTTTATTAATTTAATAATTTTTTTATTAAGTTTATAAAGATAAATAATTTAACTTAATTTTTAAAGTTTACACTATAATATTATATAATATGTTATTTATATGAAAAAAATTATATAATACGTAAAATATAAAATAAATATATATAATATAATAGTAAAATGAGTTGGGTCGGGCTTCGAAAGTTAAACTGAAGGCCTGGTCCATTTTTTAATTGGACATAATTTTTTTGTCCAAGCTATTTTTAAGGTTTAATATTTTTGTCCAAATTCTCTCAAATATCAAATAAATCTTCGAACTTCGACGGATAACTTAGCTTTTGAGCAAATTTAGTTTCAAGCTTACTTTATTCTTTTTATTATTGGGCCATAGGACCTAGGTGACTAAGGTATAACAATAATATTCAAGAATTTTTAAATAAAAAAAAGACTAGTTTAAAGATAAAAAAAATCCATCAAAGAGTAGCAAATAAATTATAGCTCGAAAAGTAGCAAATAATCAAATGGATATTAGAGTTTGTATTTCAAAATACATTTTAACACTTAAATTAACAATAAAAAATAAAATTTAAAAAAGTAAAAATTGCTAAAAGGATTAAAAAAATGACCTCAAAAATTCAATATCCCTCATGATTTTTATGCAATAAAATTTTGTACAACCAACGATTAATCTTCCTGTAGACAATAAACTCCGCATGTTTGGCTAAGCTGAGCCCAATCCAATTTTGAGTTTTGGCTCATATATATAAATATTAGAATAACGAACAATAACCACTAAATTCAAAAGCTGCCCATTTTACCTTCGATCATAGGTATATTAAAGCAAACGATGCACAAAGATATCAACGTCTTTGTAGAGTTCAGTATTTGAAAAAGATTAAAGAAAACCAGTTTTCAAGTAATTATTTTTAATAATTTTTGTTAAGAATTAAATTTCGATAATTTTATCTTATATAAATATATTTATTTATGTCTATATATACTACATATAATGAAAGTGATTAAATTTATTGTCACTCCCAACTCACTAAACTCAAGTGAGTTAATTAACTAAACTTAAGCGAGTTTGTATTTTCTTATAAAAAAACTATCCACTAATTATAGTTTTTTTTAAAAATAAATTCTTATTTATATTTTTTTCTTAATCACTTATGCAGTGGCGTACCATAATCTAATTATATATAAAGCCTTTGATTGAGTGTGGTGTTTATTTAATTAAGTGACATCAACTTAATTAAAAAATCACAAAAAAATCAAATTAAAATTGTAAATATAAAATGAGAAAAGGGAATTTTAATTTTTTTAACTTTTTTTTTAAAATAATACTAAAAAAACTATTCTCCTTTTCTAATATATCTTTTAATTTAAAAAAATAACTACTCAATTAAAAAAACCAACTTCTTTATTTTTAAACTTATTTTTCTAAAGCAAAATTAAATTTTTTTAAAAAAGTTTTTCACCAATAAAATGGGTGCGATAAATTTTAATAAAAGCCATAAACTTTGACAAATAAAGAATATATTTGATGTGTATAGTTTATTCTTTGGACGCATAGACTTTCTAAATTGATGATATTTAATGTGCCCATTAATTATGTATAAATTAATATTAATAATTTATTTACTACAAATTAAAGCTTAATGATTTATTTGCATGTAATAAAAATATAACGCTTACTTAGAAAAAGTTTTGAAATAAAAATTACAAGCAACGTCTTGGTCAATTTTTTTTTCAAATATAAATATAAATATAAATATATATATATATATATACTCATTAATTAGTGGTATAAAAACATAGCTAGCCTATAAAAATAAGCGGTTTCAAATATTCAATAAATTTAAAATATATTCCATGTTTAATAAGAAAAAAAAGAGCTAAGCCTATTCTAAGTGGAAAGTTTCCATTTTTAATTACATTGAAAGTTAATAAGAATATTTTTTAAATAAATTATTTGTTTTCTTATCTAAAAAATTCACTTGTTATATTTGTTTTTAGTTATATATTATAATATCATTAAAAATAAATTTTATATTTTAAGGTTATGATATTTTTAATTTTTTGTTGAAAAGCCGATAGTTAATTACATTTTTCAAAGATGATTTGATTGTAATTTGAAATGTAACTTAATTGTTACCGTTTAATTGTCATTTAATATTATGTCTTAATTCTATATTTTGTATCTTCTAAAATCATCTTAAATTAATACTTATTAAATATCTAATATATTCCATGTTTAATTTTTTAGGTGTAAATGATTACGTGCATTGCCTATTTTTTTTTTTTTAAATTCGAGATTTAATTTAGTTTGTTATATCCCTTCAATAACTCAATCACGGGGTAAGATTTCATTGAAGAAGATAAGAATCGGAGGATGATTAGGATAACTTCAATCTCTACTATAAGATAAGTTTGATTACTATATAAATTCTGCTCGCCCAAAGTTTTAAGATAAGAACAACTCTTAATAAGGCTTATATAAAGAGGAAGCATCAACACTTATGAAATATGAGCTATTAGAATTCTTTTGTTCTCTCTTTATTTTTTATCGACAGTATCTTTATTGACTTAAGCATCGAAGTATCCTTTCGGATAAAGCTTCGAGCCTCTTTTACCTTTGCTGTTTTGCAGAATTGCTCCTCACTATCTTTATTATTGCATCAACACAGTTAATTTATATAATTATTTTGAAATAGTAAAAATTTAAATTCTAATATTTTAAAATTTTTTATTTTTAAATTAGATCTCTTTTATAAATAAAATATTTTTTTTACGAGTTTAACATATTCACTCACGGGACTACAAAGTACTTTTTGCATCTATGTCTAGACATTACCTAATGAAAAAATAAAATAAAATAAAATATTTATCAAATTTAATGTTAAAAATAAAAAATTATACCAAATTATATGTGGTTTATTAATTAATCAATGACTTGGTAAAAAAAGTTTGTACTCAAATTAGAAATTAACACGCCCTTGTCTCTTCGTTTTATGCCAAAACATCCTCTTATTGATGTTTACTAAGGCAGAAGAATCCAACAAGATTCAGGGCATCTGTATTTATAAATCCCGGCCCGCCATTAACCATTTTCTTTTCGTTGATGAACGTTTTCTCTTCTTCAAGGCCAAGGTTCACTCTTGCAAAATGATCAAGGCAATTCTTAACAAATTTTGCCTTCTATCTGGTCAACGAATTGACAGGCAAAAATCTATATTACGACTTAGCCCATCGTGCAAAACGAAGGCCTCGAGATGGTTTTATGGTATCCTAAATATTTCACTCACAACAAAGCCTGGGAAGTATCTCAGAATTGACTTTAGCACAGTTGAGATCAAAAAGGGATTTCTTCTAGCCTGCCCTGGACAACATCCAAAATAGAACTTGCTAGCTGGAAAGCCCATTGCCTATCCTAGGTAGGGAGACTTACTCTCATTAAATGCACACTCGATTCTTTTCCCCTCCACCTCCTTTCTTGCTTCAAAAGGCGTCTGCAATAGGATTGATCAAACCATTAGAAACTTGTGGTGGGGACATGAAGAAGGAGTACGAAAGCTTCATTTGAAAAACTAGACCTCTCTAGGCAAGCCCATTAGGGAAGGAGGCTTGGGATTTAGGCAAACAGAAATTATGAATGAAGCACTTTTAGGGAAACAAGCATGGAAGATTCTCAATGACCATTGAAAACTGGTTTCAGAGGTTCTGAAAGGGAAATACTGCTGTAAACATGTCTTTGAAGAAGTCAAACCGAAACCTGGGGACACTTGGATATGGAAAAACATCCTTACCAGAAGGGATATCTGCCTTAAAGGTTGTGATGTTCAGGCATGGGGTGGGAATCAAGCAGTAATCAAGGACGGTATCATCACTTTCACGACATCCCAAAAAACAATTGGCAATCATGTTCAAATTTAAGATCTCATATGTCTGATTGGCAACTTGTGGCAGCCCTACCTGTCTCTTCAGCTTGGCAACAAGGGGGAG
>JBBYHM010000016.1:1153873-1165077 GCA_038381775.1 Adansonia rubrostipa | reverse complement strand
AAATTTAAGATCTCATATGTCTGATTGGCAACTTGTGGCAGCCCTACCTGTCTCTTCAGCTTGGCAACAAGGGGGAGTCCCATATATCTCTCGCGGAAAAGGGCTTTTTCCATTTTTTTAGGTGAAGATCGCTTGTCCTGGAAATTTAATTTCAAACGGGAATACAAGGTCAAGTCTGCTTACCGGAGAATTTGGCATGATGAGAGGGACTATAATGACCCCACGGAATAGGCCACTTATTGGGTAAAACTATGATCACTTAAAACTACTCCTAAAAATTATCCTCTTTCTTTGGAAAATCAGCCAAAATAGCCTTTCTATTCGAAGTGAACTCCTTAAACAAAATATCCAAGTCACAGGCATGTGCCCTTTGTGCGATCAATGTGAAGAAAATTTAGAACACCTTTTCATTCATTGTCATGTTGCTAAAGCCGTTTGTTTTGCTTCGGATCATACACTCCGTATGGACAGATTTATTCCGGACAAACTCAGCTTCTGGATCCATCAATGGCTTCTAATGTTATATCTTCGTTCATTTGAGGCACAAGTATTCTACAGCTACTTTGCAAGCATTCTATGGGCAATTTGGAGGCATAGAAATGAACGCATTTCGAAGGTGTTGAACCCAACCCTCTCAAGGTTCTCTTCTACCAGAAAGCCCATTTAAAAGGTATTCTCGAAGCCTCCAGTAAACCCTCTAAGTATGACTCCATTAACACCAATCGCTGTCCCCATATTAATAGGTAACCTGTAATGTTTAATTGAACTAATGCCTGGAGGGTCTTCTTTGAGGTTCGTAAAAACAAAAGAAATAGTTGGTTTGGGACCAATGCCTTTTGTAGGGACCGAGACGGAAATGCCATTATTATCGCCAGAAATGTTGAGGTCTCCACAACTATTCATGCCAGACTTCTCCTTCTAAGGTACATCCTATTTAGAGTAACTAGACTCGAAGCTCGAGTTATCGTTCACAGGGACAATAAACACAAATGGCAGAGAATTGTCCACAGAATCACCAAAGTCAACTGAATGCTTCAGCCTGCCCTGGAGGATATCATCAAGATGGTCTCCCCGCCCTTAGTGATCGTTTTCAGTAAGGATTGGCATCATCCTTGCGAAGAAAACTTCCAGGATGGCTAGCAGCGTCGGACTCCCGAATTTCCTTCAGTTGGCCGTGAACTGATTTTTTTTTTTTTTTAATGTGCTCTTCTCTAATTGCACCACTACTCAAAAATAAATAAATAAATAAATAAATAAATAAATTTAACTTGAAAATGGCTTAATTAAATTTAATATTTTTTGATTTAAATTTAGAAGTGGTAAAATGAATCTAAACTTAAAAATTCATTAAAAAAATTTGAGTTTAAATCCAAACTGAACCCAATTTGATAAAAAAATTAATGGCTCGAATTCGACAAAATCCGAACCCGAAATGACCTAACTTGAGCCAGACTCGAACCCAAACTCGAATTTAATATTAAAAATAAATATAATAAAATTATAATTAAATAATTTTTTTATTAAGCAAAAACTTCAATTATCAATTTTATTTTAATAATCTTTTATTAATTTAATTATATATTAAAAATTTAATTTATATTTTGTATATGATTAAACTTGTTCATAGGTCGAGCAAAGCCGCATCTCGAATTTTTTCAAAATCCTAAGCTGCCCTTATTCAATGTGCTTAGACTTGCCTTTTAAGTCAAAATTATTGTTTATAATATTAAAAAATAATTTTTTATTAATATTTATATATTTTATAATTATATTTAAATAAAATATATATTATTTTAATTTAAAATAACTGTTTCGAGTCATGTCGAGTTAGTTTATAATAAAAATATAAGGACACGTAGTCGAGCTAAATTCGAGCTTAAACTTAAAATTCAAAATTATATAAAAATAAATATATTTATCGTAAAATAAAAAATAATATAAAATATATTTAAACAATGATCTAAATTTAAATCTAAATAAATTCAAACTTAGATAAATTTAAATTAAAATCTGAATAAATTTAAATCTATATCAATTAAAACTCAAAAAAATTTAAATACGAAATAATGTAAGTTGAACTTACTCTAACTCGTCCGATTATCAAAACCTGAATTATTTACAGTATGGGTTAAAGAAACGCACAGACATTAACATATATTTTTTTGACAAATAATGTTCCAGTCCGCGAATTCAAACCCTCCAAAAAGCAACGGATCCGCCGTCGAATTTCGAAAGTGCCCTGTTACTCTTTTGCTGATTTACCCTTCCTATTGATTGTTCTTCCATTCTCTTCTCTCTGGCTGCGTTTTTATCTGTTCTTTTGATTTATCCACTCATAATCTTTGCTTTTTCTTGATCTCTACTGAAGCTTGTTTGACTTCAAAACCCTTTTTCCTATCTGGGTGTTTTCTTGTTTTGTTGAATGTACTATAATTTTTCTACCAAATCGAACACTGCATTACTCTAATATCGCCTTTTTCTATTAACTACTCTATTGTGTTTCTAGGGTTTCTTCTTTATTCGTTTTAAATGGGGACATGATGATTTTATGCTGCTAAATGCCGATGCGGTAGTCGGATTGTCGCCTCTTGCCTCGCTGCAGAGTGTAGAGTGAAGTGAAAGCGGTGTTTGGGTTTGGTGTGAAACTCAGAATTTTTCGAGAGAGTTGCAGCAAGATTCTGGTTTTGCGGGTAAAACTCAAAACACCCAAAGCTTCATTAATTAATTAACTGAAAGAGAAAATAGAGAATTAAATGGAAGGGTGGGGACCCTTGGAATTCCCCCTTTCTTTCTTCCTGTTTTTAAAAGATGAATAAAATGCTCAAATTTTGAAATAAAATGGATTTAAATTTCCATTTAGAAGACGAAATAGCAAGGAGAACAATATTGTTATTATTGTAATAATCAATGTGTAGTTCATTTGTAGAGAAATAGTGAGGGCTTTAGTTTGTAATGCATTATCTATGATTGTAATTAAACATAGGTCTTATCACTACTACTGTTATTTAGTTGTAAAATCACAAAATTGTTTGTGGAATTTGTAATTTTTTTTGGTTGAAAATAAGTAATCACTCATTATGCTTTATATGTTTGAATCAATCATTCTTACATACCGACTACTTATTAATGCACATTTTGATTTCGTACATAAAAACATCTGAATCATCCTTCCCTTTTACTTAGCCCATAGTGGTTCTGCCTCTACCTTTTTTTCTGCAGAATATCTACGTAATTTCTCTTGTATATGACCGGTTGAGACCACTCGTCCATTCCAGTGTGAAATTAGCGTCTCTATCTTTTTCCTTTTCCTTGTTATCTTGAAATTTCCCAACACCTGCTGCTAGTTATATGATTCACATTTCCAATAACTTAAATTACTATTTTATATATTTTAGGAATAATGTTGCAATTAGAATCAGAATAAGGCTTGCAAACTTATATCATGCACAAGCTGGGGACTGAATAACCTTAAAAACAATAGCTCAACATAAACATAGGCTTTACCACTTTCTTCATATATGGTCATCATTAAACATTTTTATCTTCCTTTCCAGTTGCAGGGTGTGGTAGACAGTCAAGTATATGTCTTTCGATCCATGGAAAATGAAAGCAGTGCATTGTAAAGCATTTTTTGGGTACATGTCCATCTCGAGAATTTCAAATTGAGGAAGTTAGGTTCAGTATTTGAGTGTAAAATATGGACGGAAAGGCAGAACCGTTCTTTTGGTTGGAAGAATACAGTGGGAAGCCACTTACGCCTGTCAGTTCAAAAAGAAAGGCCAGATCAAAGAAACTGGAGTTTATTGGGTGGGGATCAAAACCACTCATTGAATTTCTTGAATCTATTGGTAAAGACACTGCCAAACAGATCTCTCAACATGATGTTGCTGACATTATAGGCAAATATGCTAATGACAATAACCTTCTTCACCCGGCAAAAAAGAAGAGAATTCTTTGCGATGAAAGGCTTTATTCTATTTTTGGAAGAAAAGCAATAAGCCGGATCAAAGTCCATGACTTGCTTGAGACACACTATGCTGACAACCAAGATGCATGGGATGATGACTTGTTTTTTTGCTCAGAAGAGGAGAATCTTGGCGAAGAACAGAAAGGTTTGAGTTTGGAGAGAAAAACTTACCAGAAGAAAAAGGTTTTTGAAACACCAAAAAGCTGCTTCGCAGCGATAGTTCCAGATAATATTAAGCTAGTTTACTTGAAAAAGAGTTTAGTTGTAGATCTTTTGAAAGATTTTGAAAGCTTCGAAGCGAAAGTGGTAGATAGCTTTGTGAGGATCAAATCAGACCCAAATAAATTCCTTCAGAAAAATTCTCATGAGCTTGTGCTAGTTAAAGGTAATTTATTGTTAAATTATGCAATTAGCAATTATTTACTTGAAATTACATTTTCTTTGGGTGTGAAGTGCTGTTTTATTCATGTGATGTGTATTTCTGATGCAGTCTAAGAAACAAAAACAGGAGTGGAAATAGGGGGAAAAAACTGACATTGGAGTTGGAAATAGATTAAGGGGATTTCGGTTTAATGAGCTAGATGTTTCTGTAAATAAATGGCTTCATGCATTATTTTGAATTACTTTATTAATTTTGGTATGGCAATTGAAATGCCTAGTCCTTCAGTACTCATATTTTTTTTATTTTCAACACACAGGATTACTATAAGTAATTTTAAATATTGTTGCCCCTGACTTAAAGTTGAAGCAGAGAAATTTGAGAAATTGAAACTAGATATGTGTAAATACTGGTAGAGCAGTGGCTTTGTGTCTGGCAAGCTTCTTGGGTGCTTCTTTGTCAATCTACTAGGGTTAGGAAAAACTTGATTCTAGTAAGAAAGCTTGAACAACTTGAATATGTTCTTTATTTTTTTTTCTCTTTTGGTAAGTGCAAGCAGATCCTTAGCATTCTCCTTATCTTTACCTTCTCACTCAGTGATACTAGTCTTCACCTGTGATAATTGTGTATTTGATGCTGAGATGATACATTTCTCTTAATAGCCCAAATAGCTAGAAGTGGAGCTCATTTGTAAAACTATTCTAGATATTATTGCAGTCAATCTCTTTCAAGAGTTGAAGTATTCGAAACTTCATGCGAACAATTGGCACATAGTTAATTTTAATTCCTTTGCCATTAATAGGGCTGAAGAAGGTATGTGGGAACAATGACATTCCTCTCCAGGTTTCAAATTTTGTGAAAGATGTTAGCATTTCCATGCTTTCAGATGATAATTTCTCTCAGGTAACCAGTATATGCAATAATTTTGCTATTTTCATCTGAATAGCTCTCAGTTTTGACATATTTGAATTCAGAGCTGAAATTTCTAGTTTTCTACTATCTTTCTAATTTTGGGTGTAATTCATCTGGAAATCTGAATGTTTTGATGAATTGTTGCTAATCCATTTTTACTCAAACTGAAACATAATTTAAAATATTTATCCATATCTTCTCAATGATGAAAGCACTAAATTTTTTTGAGATGATGTGCAGACCAGTAAACTAATGGTTCACTTATATATATTTCACACTGCCTGGGGGACACATAACTCGTAGAAAGATATAGTTTGGTGTCTTTAATGATTGCTGAAACTTGCAACATCAGCGACCTATAATTCCAAACCTGCTGAATTTTGTTTCCTAGCCAAAAACAAAATAAACAATGTCTTGATGATAGTTAGATCTTAGATCAGCTCACTTTTATCTGAGGTCCTTTGAGGATAATCTGTTTTATATTTAGATCAGATGTGTCTTAGAGGCTACAATGAAGGCATGGTTGAAGTTATGGTGCGTTAGGATTGGTATAGCAACTGCATATGGTGTGGCGAAAGATCTTAATTTGTTTTGGTAGCGGGCTGCTGTTTACAATGATATAGATATCAGGATGCGTTTGGGTTTCTTAGTGCTTTTGTTGGCATTTTGCAGGAAGAATGTGAGGATTTGCATCAGAGAATAAAAAAGGGCTTGCTGAAGAGACCAACTGTTGTAAGCTCTCTTGTCATGTTCGCATGATCCACAGTATTACATTCTAGTTGAGGAAGGAAAATTTTCTTTGTTTATTTAACAAATTATGTTTTTTAGGGCTATGTTAGGCAGTTCAAACCATCTATATTGTCCATTTCTTAACTCTCTGTTCACAATGGAAGAAACTACATAGGATGATATGTCATGCAGAACTTAAAGTACGATGCTAATTTCAGAGTCTTGTTCTGGAATTGTTAGGGATGTACCATATTTTCAATAGATATTAGAAGTTTGTGCCAAGTTAAGACTTCTTGGGATACAGATCATTGATTTGTTCATCTTTACCAAAAAAAAGGAAAGGGTGTAAGATTTTGTGATTGATTTTCTATGTAGTTCCTGAAAAATCAAGATGTTTTTCTTGCTTGTCTTCGGATGTTGTGCAATAAGTTTGGGTTCCATAAAACTGAAATCAGTCAATGAAACTTTCGGTCAGCGCATAAGGAAGATATTTGTGGTTATTCTCAGTTTAACTTGGTTAAATGGGTCCTTTTCTAAATGGGAGCGTAAGCAGAGCTCAGTAACTGATATGCAGGCTTTGTTGCACCTATTACCCTCAAGCGTCTATGAAAGCTGGTATCCTGTGGAGTAGCAGAATCTTTCTCGTCCTTTGGATTCCTAACATTTAAAATTATCGTTGGAAATTGAAGTTATATAAGGTTTTAAGAAATTAATTACTTATATATAAAAGATTCTGCAAGGTAAAAGCCTTTTCTTTTGTTGACCTAAACATGCTATTGGTATTGGACAGCTGGGAAGTTTGTTGTAGACTTAAGCCAATGTCCTGTCCCTTTATAATTAAGTGTTTTAGGTTTAATTTTGATTCTTCGATTTAGATGCTATTGTGATTGAAGACATAGTCAGACAGGGTTTCATTGCATTACACTGACCAAAGCTGGCTATATATTAATAGCTTTCTGGAAAATATTTGTTGAATAATAAAATGCATATTTAATGAATACTCTCTTTGTTTATGATTGGTTACTACGTAATATTTTATATTTTCCTATGTATTTTTCTGTACCTCCAGTCCCAGTTTTTCCCATTGATTTTGCTTTATTGTTTTTTAGTTTTTAGTCCCATCATCTTTCCTTTTTCTTTTTTGACTTTTTAACTTTTACAAATATCAAAATTATTTAAAACTGTTGATAGGTGGAGCTTGAAGCGAAGGCACGAATTTTGCATGCAGATATAACGAAGCATGTAAGTATTCTCATTCACACCATACTTAACTGTTGGAGAACAATTGAATCTTCTATTCTCTTGTTATTGGTGTTGGTGTCAATTGACGGCCAAGTTTCTTTTACTATTGTTTACTTGTTCCTTAGGTGATGTTTGATAAATTACAAAATTAAATGCTAAATATTTAGCTATAAGAAATTTTTGTATTGAGTTCATACCACAAATTTATGTGACATGTTACTTGAAGCTAAATATTGGGTAGATATTTATAAATTTTGCATGAAGAAAAAATTTAAAAGGAAAGAATATAAGATTATGCAATTAAATAATAAGAGAATTTCCTTAAATAAGATTGTTGAAGGTTTTAATTACTTCAGCATTTTTCAACACTTTTTTCATGGGAAATCTTCCGTTGAGTTTCTAAAATATGTTATCAAACACGTTGAAAAAATTTTTTTTAAGGAAATTTGAATTTTTGATGGTCTGAAAATCTCCAATATTTTACCAAATAGCACCTTAGTGCCATTTCTTTTCGGGCTTGGCGTTGAATTAGAGATGACAAAAAAAAAAATATCTAAACCATTTGAAGTTGTGAAGTTGCTACCTTAATAGTTATTGCATTAAAGAAATGTTGTTTACCATATATTTTCTATGTACTTGTGTATTATAGATATTGACAGTACTCTCTTTCTTGGGAATGCTTATGATGACTTAGTGTAGTAGTTGAAATCTTAATAATTTCTTCCTGCTTTTCTATGCTTTTTCTTCCAGTGGCTTGCTGCTGAACTTACCTTGTTATCAAAGCTCATTGATCGTGCCAATGAAAAGGGATGGCGCAGAGAATATCCTTTTTGAATATCTGTTGACTATATGCCCAGACATACATATATGCCTTGACTAATTACAGAGCCCACAAGTTGCATTTTACGTATTGTGACCAGATAAGGAAATCCAATGGTAGAGTGTTAATAATTTGGTTACTCAACCACGTTCTTTCAACATATATTGTTGAATGAATTTTTTAAAGTAGCGGAAATACCTAAAATATAATTATGAAATTAAAATTTATGTAAAGTTTGTTTAAAATAGTTAACTGCTGATGTACTTCTTAAGATTATAGGTAACTCTACTATGTTTATGATGGGAGTTCTTTAGGAAACCTTCGAAAGATGTGGAGCTCTCATTTCTCCCCTATTTTCACCTCTGAAATTGTGATCTTGTGTGCTTGCCTTTATGCCTTTATGCCTCTATGGTTTTCTTCAGTAAAACGGTTCAGAACTAGTTTTCCACTGTAAGCTTGTTCTTTTCTATGTATATTGGGGTGCATTGATGTTCTTTCTCAAGGTATGAAGAGGTTTGGACTTATTATATATGTGGGTTGATGCACTTTTGTGTCAGAGCTGTCTGTCATAATTTACTGTTAAAAAATTGAGAATTAACATTTTCTTTCTCAAGTAACCATGTCGGTTGGAACCTGTCACACTTTGTGGGTATTGAGCTGGAAGCATTTCCATTCAGCGCAATTGACTTCTTAACTTGCTTCAGCTCTTACAATGTTTGAGTACATGGAAAGAAGAGAGCTGCTTCAGACTCCGGATGAACAGTCACGACTGCTGCGTGAGGTTCCAAATGTTATGGCTGAAGAAGTAGAACTTGAAACTGCATCGCAAGATGTTAAACATGAAAATGATAGCACACAGATATCGGCTGTTGGGGGAACTTCAGAAATTCCTAGCGATCCTGCTTCAAATGGAAAATTGTCAACCTTGATGCCTCCAACTACAAGCATCAGGGGAACTTCAGAAATTCCCAGCGATCCACCTTCAACTGGAAAATTATCAACCTTGATGCCTCCAACTACAAATGTCAGGGAAACTACAGAAATTCATAACGATCCAGCTTCAATTGGAAAATTGTCAACCTTGATGCCTTCAACTACAACTGTCAGGGGAACTTCAGAAATTAATAGCGAGCAAGCTTCAATTGGAAAATTGTCGACCTTGATGCCTTCAACTACAACTATCAGGGGAACATCAGAAATTCCTAGTGAGCGAGCTTCAATTTTTGTCAGGGGAACTTCAGAACTTCCTAGCGACCCAGCTTCAATTGGAAAATTGTCAACCTTGATGCCTTTAACTAAAACCGTCAGGGAAACTTCAGAAATTCCTCGCAGTCCTGCTTCAATTGGAAAATTCTCAACCTTGATGCCTTCAACTACAACCGTCAGGGGAACTTCAGAAATTCATAGCGATCCAGCTTCAATTGGAAAATTCTCAACCTTGATGCATTTAACTACAGCCGTCAGGGGAACTTCAGAAATTCCTAGCTATCCAGCTTCAATTGGAAAATTCTCAACCTTGATTCCTTTAACTACAACTGTCAGGGGAATTTCGGAAATTCCTAGTGATCCAGCTTCAACCGGACAGTTGTCAACCTTTGTGCCTTTAACTACAGTTTCTGGTACATCAACTTTCGCTCGTTTATTTCCTTAAAATTGCTGTTGAAGTTCTTTTAATCCGATTGCACGAACTCAATGCCTTTGTCTTTCTTTTCAGATTATACTAGATTCTACTCCAGGCAATGCATTAAAGTTAAATGAAATTGTGAAAGGAAAAAAAGGATGACTTTTTCTTTTATTCCTCTTTATACATTTTGTTCATGAAATGAAATGTCTCAATCATAGTAAATTTTTATGTGGTATGATCTTTAAAAACTTTTAAAAATTGGGCATATTTGTGTCAAACACATATCTGCATCCGATACTTGCCTCTGAGTTCTTGTAAAATATCTTTGCAAGGTATTTGAACAATTGGTGCAGAAATCAATAACTGTTCCAATAGCTGTATTTCAAAATGCAACTTTAATAGCCGCTTACTCTGTTTTATTTTATTTTTGCAGCGGCACAATCTGCCTGCATATTTTCAAAAGATAATACTGGTATGTGTAATTTTTTTCTTCTTTGTTAACCAAAACATAGATAGAATAGGCAGAAAGGGAATGGAAGAGCAACATTTTGGTAAATTAGTTTCTTTTGGGTCAATATTTCTTCAATTTGTTGCATTAGTTACCCAAATGAAGGGTTTGGAAAACGTTCTTTGTATGATTCAACACTGCAGATATGCTACTCCTTCTAGATTTGTCAACTAATAGACCAGAAAATATATTTCCAATGGTCTCTACGGGGTCACTTACGTTCGGGTTCATTATTCCATGCTGTCAAACATACGAAGATGTCTGTAGAGCTAAGATGGCTAAAATCACCCAATGCATCTCTTGATTGCAATTTTTTTTTTTTTTTGGTTATTTTGGACTTGTTGAAGCTCCATGACGGTTGAATATGTTTTGCATGTTTTCTCCATCATCCTTCTAAGATGCTTTTATTTCATTTGTTGCAGGTCATTGGCATGATGTTCGGGAACAGCTTATCCGACCAAGAGACAGTAATGTTGAGAGTGCACAGCTTGTGACTGTACGAGAAGAAAATCGCTCCATCAACGATCAGAACTTTGTAAAAATATCGAATACTACTACTCAAGTGATCGATTTGAGTGATGATGATGAAGAAGAACACAAGGATTCGAACGAAGATGTTAAGGCAAACGAGGATGTGAGAAGCTTGATGTGGCATTATGTAGACCCGCAGGGAGATATACAGGGCCCTTTCTCCCTGGAATCACTAAAAATTTGGATGGACGCCGACTATTTCCCAAATGATTTTAAGGTTTGGAAGACAGGTCAAAACAGAGATAAAGCTGTGTTGTTGGCCGACATAATTTGTCGGAATTTTCCGATTTAATTGTTAAATATTTTGTACATGGATAAAGAGCCAGAGTTCCTGCAACTGCTAAGTTTGTGTAAGGTGAAATTGTGTCATACCTAATAAGCAGCAACAATCCTTTCAGTTCCTTTATATATAAAAGAAATTCAGAATTGTGAATACAAAATTTTAATGAATAGAACAAAAAAAGAATAAAAAAAAGAGAAGTATATTAAACA
>JBBYHM010000016.1:1114389-1153773 GCA_038381775.1 Adansonia rubrostipa | reverse complement strand
AGAAATTCAAAATTGTGAATACAAAATTTTAATGAATAGAAAAAAAAAAAAAAAAGAGAAGCATGAAAAGCGTGGAGAAAGAAATTAAACAGAAACAATTAGAAGTATGAATTGCATGGGAATTGATCTAAAAAATATTGCTAAAAGTTAGAAGTTGGAGATAAGTACAGTACTAATGGTTAACTAAAAACAAAAGCATGAAATTATAGTTAATATGTGACATACTAATTACAGTTTTAGCAAATAAGTTAAATCTTTGAATTTTAAACATATAAGCTATAAGTATAAGATAAATGCAAATTGATTATGCAAAGATGTATTTAATTCAAATATACATATTCACTATGCAAAAATTAAGTGTCCCACTTTTTTTTTTTGAGTAATTAATTTTGCATAATTCTCAATTAACAATCTATCTTTGTATTGATATATTTAAAATTCATTTTATTTATTTATTTTCATATTTTAGTTTATTTTGATAAAAATTTAGATTTTATAATTAAAATATTATTTCAATATGAAAATTTTCCGATTTGAGACATTGAATTTTATAATAATAAAATTTGTAAATCTCTATCAATTAATTCTTAATTAAAAACTTATTTGTATTTTATATATATATAAGTATCCTACGTGGCCGCACACGATTCGCCCTTTCAAAAAATAAAAAAGCGGACCCACTTTTCTTACCGTTGAAGGCGCAATTTAAAAAGTTACCGTTGGCTCCAAGATGGACGTCGAGAAAACAAAAGCCGTTAGCTTTTTCTTTTCCTCTCAAATTTGTCTAAAATTCATCTTCATCTAATCCAAGCCCTAATTTTCTACTTCTTTAATCTCCAATTCCCTTTTGCCTTGTTCCCTCTTCTTACGAATAACAACATAGAATTTTTTTTTTGTTGCTTTCCTTTTTGGTAAGTTTTCCTTTCGAATACAGAAGAAAATTTGATCGTGGGAGAAATCGAATGGCGTCAAGAACAGTTGCCAAAGATATAATCACCCTCCGAGGCTCAGCAGCAATCGTCAGCGAGTTTTTTGGTACGTGATTTCTCAAAAGTACCCATCTTTTTCTTACTCTTCTTAGGGTTTTGTGGGGGTTTTGAGAAATTTGGCCTGATTTTGTTCTTTTCTTTTTTTAATTTGTTTTCCAGGATATGCAGCGAATAGGTAAAGATGAGTGGATATCTAAACTTCTGGTTTCCTATTGATTTGTTTTTTAAGAAAAAAAAATCAAGAGAGGGATGATGTTAGTTTAATAAAAAAAATTTATTTTGTTTAGCATTCTTTACAATCGAGGGGTTTATCCAGAAGAAAGCTTCGTGAAAGTGAAGAAATATGGGCTTCCAATGTTGCTTACTCAAGATGAAGGTGTTAAATCCTTCATTTCCAACCTAACAGCCCAGCTTTCTGGTAAATATCTGCCTTTGGGTATTTTTTGCTTTCTTATAAAATCTGTAGGAAAATGTGATATATATTAAACCTATATTAATTATTTCTTATATCTTCAAAATGAAATCATTGGCATAGAATGGCTGGAAGCTGGGAAGTTACAGAGGGTTGTATTGGTTATCATGAGCAAGGCAACCAATGAGGTCTTGGAGAGATGGAATTTCAGCATTGAGACGGATAATGAGGTTGTTGAGAAAGGGTAATATTTGATGATCTTTTTAACTTGGCAGATGTACCTTCAGGGTTAACAGCTATATTGCTAGTGACTCTTCATTTTTCTTAAAGTATTGGATATAGATATGTCTAATGCATATTCAGATATAAGTACAAAAATATGAGTATAACTCTCCAAGAAAAACTTAGAAAACTTGAACATAATACCCCTATCCGACAATCATACTCGAGTCTGAGTAACTTAGATAAACAGTCTGATTTTTTACTTTTCGTGTGAAATCTGAGAGATGGATTTTCATTGTTTCCTGATTTGGGTCTTTGATTTGCAGTATGTCAAGGGAAAAGAGTGACAAAGAAATCATGCGAGAAATACAGGCAATCATGAGACAGATTGCTTCAAGTATTACTTACTTGCCATGCCTTGATGAAACATGTAAGAAAAACCATCTGATTAAAAGAAGCACATTGGGTCATCTTCTTCCTCAAACAGGATTGTCTCACAGTCTCGCACCTGTGTTGCTTGTTTTTGTTCTTCCAGGTGTGTTTGATGTATTAGCATACACTGATAAAGATGTTGCAGTACCATTCACTTGGATTGAGAGTGACCCCAAGTTGATTGCAAATCCTCAAATGGTGAAATTGCATTCCTTTGATACCAAGGTAAAATGTTGCAATAAAAAAAAATCAAGTTACAGTAATAATTTTGAGGGCAATCCTTCGTTTTTTACGTCCTAAGTAATTGTCTGTTGGGGATCATGCAGATACACAAGGTTGACACTCTTGTATCTTACAAGAATGATGAATGGGACGAGCAGTAGAGTGATTGAAACTTTTTTTGTGCTGCAGTCTGTGAATCTTCTATTCACTTATTTTCTAGGATTGCTCGGAAAGGTGATAAAGAATCATTTTGAATGTGCTTTTTTGTGCAAGGTTGTGACCACATAATCTTTCAAATGAATTAAACCTGGTTGCTGAAGAATTTCACTACATATTCTGTTCAATTTTATCTTTACAATATAATGTCAAATCAAGTTCTTCAGCCTAAAATTTGTTGCTGCTTTTTTCATTTGATACAACATGCTGTTGATGGTGGGATCTTAATCATATAAAACGATGGGAGTAAATTTGCCTTTCCTTTCTCCAGGATCAAATATCTTTATTTTGCTCTACGGTTTCAAATACAAATCATAAAAATACCATAAATGAAAGTAAACCCCATGACTGTTTGATAACCATGAACAGCTCTTGTAGGAAATTTGTTTTCCAGGTTTCAAATACAATCCAAGAAAAAAATTACCTCTGCAATTCTGTATTGACGATAGTGCGTGATTGAAATGAACTTTCAACACTTTCTGCCACTGAGCCTTCAACTGTCACTTTCAGGGTATTTGGTTTCCCTAGTTTAGGCATGGAGCTGGTAGTATCATGCACTTGAGAGTTTAGAGCAATTTTTTATGCAAATTTTGTATGAGAGAAAACCATAAGAAAAATAAGTTCTCAAAACTGGGTTTCAAGTTGCTGACTGAAATCAAAATGCTTTGATTTACAAGGGAGCATTAGGGTATTAGCCGAGTTATCGCCGATGTGAAAAACATTACCACAATCCTCAAAAAGCACCAGAGCAAATCTTAGAATTCCACATGCACAACCCTCTCGAGAGCACTGCATTTGTGCAAGCAAGTTGCACCAACTTTCAGCTCACACCTCGATATATAGCATTAGCTCGAAGGTCATCCATATTATCAAATTTTCTGTATCCATCCATCTTCCTGAGACCTGCGTAGCCCTGACGGACCAGATATTCACGGTAATCATCTTCTTTGTAAAAAATCTCCTCTGTGTGGACAGTATATGATCTGACTCATCATAGAGGCACACTTTTATAGCCAAACCTGAAAGCAGGAGCTCAAAAGTAAACAAAATAAGTACTTATTATTCTCTAATACCAGTAAAAAAAAAAAGATGTCTACAGGTATGTTTGATAGCAAAATAAAGGTGTTGGCTTAATATTGTTGGAGTTTCTGCTTTTGTAATATTTCATGTGAAAGCAACTCTGCATTATAAAGTGCAGGCTATATCTCTTTTAGATCAATAGACAGCACTACAGATCACAATGCTTAAGGATGGCCGACCTCCCAATGCACAAGGCTTTCACATTGTGGGGATCTTGGGAAGGTTAGACATCCATAGGTTTTACACCAAAAATGATTTGTAGATGATAGATGATTATTACATCATTTAGAGCTATATCTTTCATCTATTATATTTTTATGAAATAGATTACTTGACAAAACATGTTGTCATAATGGTTGTAAAAACAGCATGCATGTCAATATTACCTTCATCAAGGTGAAGAGTATAATTCCCTAAAGGCATTTCCATGTCAAGACTACGGATTATATCGTCTTCATCCTCCAACCAAAATGCATGCTTAGTTCTTTATCTAAAAGCAGATTTTATTGCCTCTCTGATGGCATCAGCAGTACCATCTATACCAATCCTTCTGGTGTACTCCCCAAACTTGACAGCTATAACCCTTCCTCCATATGACTGACAGTCCCCACCTACCAAAAAGGGTGTGAAAGAGATTGAGAAGTCAACATACAGATTTCCATCAGAATTAAAATTTTAACCTCAGACAAGATCTAGGAGCCAATGCTCATAATCAAGAGAATTTAACACACTCACATTCAGTTGAGCAAATACGAAGGAAAATGTGCCCATGATTGACCACCAAAACAATTGAATATTGTGCTACATGCAAAACCATCATATCTTTTGGCAAAATCAGTTCAGCAAAAATTCTAACAGAACATACCATTTCCAGGGTTCTCTCTCCAATTCCAAGGAGGAACTCTACTGGCTGTAACTGCATCAGCTGTGGTGATAGCAAGAGGATGTCCATCATGATCTAAATGTCTTTCAAGATCAAGTGTTGGCCTACCGCTAGCTGCACACCAGGAAACATAAATGGAAGGAGATGCATAACCATTTAAGATAATTTGAAAGAACAAAATAAAAAAAAAAGAGAGCAACATGGAAAACAAAGCACGTATGGTGAATAGATGAAAGATGCGCTTCCATACAAAGTCATTCGCTATAACTTTATTGCCTGATTAACATGACAGGTAACAGTGGTTTTCTTATGAAAAATATGCACATAACTTGATTCTCCGCAAATAGGATTTTCAAGATCGATAAACACTTCACTGGTTATGCATCATAATGCTCCTAACCCAGGCAAGAAGTTGAGGACGTATAGGATTGGTAAGATAAATGATATACTAACCAATAAATTCTAGGATTTACCCAAATTAAAAAAATATTACTACAAGCTTATAAACGAGTGAAACAGAAAAATTAAGATAAACCACAAAACAGCAAACTCCAATTACAACATACCTTCAACAGGACCAAATGGCAAGCCAGTATCTTCTAAATCTGAAGAGTCAAACCATATTGGCAATGATTATAAAAAGTCATGGTAATAGACAGAAAGATTTAATAAATATATTTTGCAATTTGAATAGAGAAACAATACAAGTAACCATCAGATAGCTTCATGAACAAGCCCCACCGAAAGAAGGGAGGAGAGAGAGAGAGAGAGAGAGAGAGAGAGAGAGAGAGAGACATTGAAATCTCGAAAAGCAAGAGGCTAAAACTTACGTACTGCTTTCATGAAGTGATATTCAACAGCAAGGTATTATGCCTGCATGAGACAAAATCCTGGGGAAACCTTGTAAAAGTGGATTAGAGGTATTGGAAAATGGATCGAACCGCATAGGACAATAAAGAGGAAACCAATAGACCATACACAGATAATTATCTCTTCCGAAATAAGATTTGAATATATCAACATACTAATTATCTGCTCTTATGGAAAAACGTGGCATTCTAGACTTCAAAAGAAATGAGAGAAGCCTACTGCCTTTATGTCATATCTTGAACTTTGCTTCGCGGGATACGGATTCATGTTCTTCTTTGCCCGATTGATGCTTCAAGTACCTTGGACCCCATACCATTTTTGAATAACTCATTTGTTCTTTAGACATGACACCTTGCTTTAAAAGTAGATATATACATGTTATATATTTTACCCGCCTAAACTCCATAGTCCATAGTAAAGATTTCATTTAAGAGTAGCAGTTTCGTAACTTGTAAATACCAATCATAAGGATAAATGAATTCTAATGCACTCATTACAACCATAAATAAAAGGGAAGACTACTCAGTCAAAGTCATTCCAATCAAACAAACTCCTACAGTCAAAGAACCAAACCGCAATTCGTGATACCATCTTAAGTCACTTCACTAAGTTGACTTTATAACAAATTCAACTTCAAATTATAGCAGACTTTTCACCTAAGACATCACCTTTTACATTGGAAATCCATTAAAATCATATCACCCAAGAAAAAATTCTTAAAACCAAATAAAGCCTTTAGAAATAAAGCCCGAATCAACCATCATCTTAACAAGTCGACAACAATTCAATCAAAGTTGCACTTTCTTAAATGCAACAAAAGAAAACAAAATGGCGCATACCTTTATCAGCGACATGCACAAAGGAATCAACCCTAGGAGAAGTTATTGGACTCTTATGAGCATTCTTCTTCCTCTCCCTTGAAATCTTTTCAATTTCCTTATAATAAGACATCTTAGCTGACCCCCTCCCTCTACCTTGATGCTTAGCTTTCTTAAACTGCTTCAACAAGTTCCTCCACTTGTCCGTGCACATAGTAGGCGATCGATCAAACCCTTTCTCTCTCATCTTAGCAGATATCTGCTCCCACAAGTGCTTGTTCGATTTAGAAGCATTGAAAAGGCCATCCATTTCCCTTCGAAAACCGATAAGGCTTTGGGTTTCGCAATGGACCCAGGTCTCGGCTCGTTTCTGCTCAATAAGCAACTGCAACATAAGTAGATTTTGCGCCATTCATCGTTAAGCAGTGGCTCCCTTGTCTGTGAGCAGAAGGTGGAGAAATGGACGTCAAATAGCCCTTTCCTCCGGCATGCTAACACATATCTCCCCAAACACCAAACTTTTTGTTCGTTCCCCGTCATCAATAGTGCTGGCGGTCAACGTCACCCATTTGATGTACCCCAGCGCTCGGATAAATGGTTTGCCCTTCGGAAGAACAAGTTGACCACAGGCGCCTTCAGTACTGCTTTGTGTTTGCGGAAAGGAAAACGTTGCTCCGAGCTCTGGCATGAAAAAGTATCTGCATCAGAAAGCCAGGTTCTGGAATCTTCTAAAAGTTGTGCAATGGAGTGGGGCGTGCTTAATGAACCAGCAGCTATTGAGCGGTACAGAAGCATCACAGGTCGTGAGGTTAGCTCATTAGGATTTGCTATCCTTTCGAAGGAGGATTTTGGCTTGGTGCAATCCCAGATGGTCTTGTCGGTTGCTTTCCAGGCGATGGCATCCTGGAAGTGAAGAGTCCTTACAACAAAGGCAAACCCGAGACTGCTTTTCTATGGTCAACTATGCCATTCTATTACATGCCTCAGGTTCAGGGTCAAATGAAGATAATGGACAGAGAATGGGTTGATTTGTATTGCTGGACAACAAACGGAAGCACAATATTCCCCGTGCATAGAGAACGCAGTTATTGAGATCTTATACCCGGCATTTACAGGAATTCTGGTGGGGAAGTGTATTACCCGTGAGGCAGGCCCTGTCGTTGGGTAAGGAAGAGGAGGCAAAGACATACGAGCCTGCATCTACACACAAGCGGACGGGCCTTGCAATTTCAAAGAGCATAAAGTTAGCTAGTGAAGCAAAGATTTTATGTAGGGAGACTGGTGGTCATATCGAATGTTATCGATGATTCGAAGCTAAAAACAGTGAGCATCTCATTAGTCACTGCCCACTTTGATGCAAGTATTATTGATTTTTTTCCCCCCGTATTCGTTGAACGAAATTGAAGAAGCAATTGTATACACTTTTAATTCCTTATTGAACCAATATTTCCTCATAGATTGTAAATGGTTCCAGTGCGGGTATAGTGTTAATTGTTCTTGCAAAGGAATGGGTGATATAGAAGAAGATCATGGCTGGATATCAGTCGGTCACTGCTTTAAGTTGCTGTAGAATTCGAACGACAAACATGTTTGTTATCCGAAATAACTGGTTTAGGTTAGGGATCAATCCTGGAAGACAAATTTCTTACAGGTGTTCTATCTGAAACATCCAAACATGAATGCAACTTGAGAAGCACATCAAATTTATATTGCGATTAAAATTAAGCAAAATGGCTGTTTAAGAGAAAGGAAATTTGGAATGCTGGTCACCCGAATTTTGTCGAACTTGCGATTTGTCCATGCTTGTCTCCTTTCAGTTAAAGAAAAGGTGAAATAGACGAGGGAAATAAAAACATTCGTTAATGGTAAGTCAGAGCGGGCTGGCTCCATACTACTAAGTCGTTTGATTAAAAAACTTGAGAGGGGTAACGGTTAGGTGTTTATTTATTTATTTATTATTATTAATATGTAATATTTTAATTTTTAAAAATCAAATCGAATAATATTTATAACAAAACTGTCCTAAACTTAATTTCATCGGTTCGGATCATTTGATTTATCAAATTTTAAATTAAAAAAAATTACTTTAGTATTTTTAAGTTATTTCAGCAATTTAAAAATAAATACTTATTTTTATATTATAAAAAATAAAAATAATTAATAAACAAGGTTTAGTCTCCAAAAATAATTATGATTTTTCAATTTATAAACTAAAAATCAAACCAAATATACTTAATTATTGGTCAAACCAAAATTGAAACCAAATTCAGTGAAGATTGAACCGAAACAAAATAAAAAAAATACAATTAAAATTGATTTTTTATTTTCTCAGTTTTTATTCTCGATCCCCAAAAAATAGAACATTCGTTTAGTAACTTCATGATTTTATTTTGGTTAATCGATTACTGTAAATACTAATTAGGAAGCATCAAACATTGGGCTATAGGTATACTGGGTAAGAAGCAACTTTCCAGGTGGAAAGAGAGCATGCTGGCAGGATCCTCAGAGATCTTTGTTAAGGTTAAACTTCTATCTGCAAATATTTTACTTGCATCGTAAATACTACAACCTAAACCCAGGACAAAACTAGCAATTTCAATATTTGCATGATTCTTGAAACGATAATATATATATATATATACACATCACATCTCAAACAAATAAGTTGGAAGAAACTACCTAGACCCCAATAACCCACCTAGCTCAACAAATCCGATCCACTTGTCCAAGTTCAGACTCTAATATTTTTGTTTCAAACCTACTCAACTCTACCCGAAACAATAATTTTAAATTAAAATAATATATTTTTATTTATATTTAATTATAAAATATATAAATATTAATTAAAAAATATTTTTTTAATGTGACGATTAGTGATACAAGTTTAAATAAGCAGATCCAAGCACGATAAATACAAGCCTGACTTTGAGATTTAAAAAAATAAAGCTACGGCTCAGCCATGCCCAGATCTAGAGCCATCTAAAGCGTTTAAGAAAATCCAAACCGAAATTCAACAGACTACAAAGTAAAACTTTATTTCACAACATTCATTCAACATCATATTTTACATTTAAGGCAACACACTACTCCGTGATATCCAATTCAATGAAACATGTTTATGAAGAGCAAATGTCCAATTGTTTTTACATCCAACAATGGAATAAGAAGGAATAAACAAAGTACCATTGTATCATTGATAATTCCATCATATTGAATGCTTCATAAAGATAAAATTCTAATTATTACGTAAACAAGCCAAGACCAAGAGAGCGGATATTGCATTCATCTGCTAAGATTTCCCAGTTCCGAGCAGAAAGGTTCAGTAAACATATTCCGCTTTGAACCACATAAAGGTAATACTTTAAGTGCTTCCTCCGGAGGTCTATGTTCAAGTTGGCAAACTCATACTTTCCACCTTATTCTTGACAGCACAAAGATTTACCATCCAGAAGCAAACACAAATATGTAAACCCAGTGATAATCCCAACCATGGAAACCACCAGAACCAGATTGTTTCTCTCCGACAACATATGCAAGTGCAGCACAAGATTTTATTGTCTTTTTCCCTCTTTTCTTCAAATATCATTACCTAAACTGAGAGAACCCAAGATGGCTCATCCAAGTTATATCCAGTAATAGGCTGACACTTTTAGCAGATTAAAAAGGCAAAAATAAACATAGAGAGATACCGTAATCTTTATATTTCTTTCTGGCTGACATTAATTGTCACGAACAGAACATGCTAACAGCAATTAGAAACCAGAAATGAGAAATATTTCAGTCTAGCCCAGGAGATGAAGATTGCCTGTTTGTTGAAGAGTGAGTAAATGGGACTGGACAATCATCCCGTCCTGCCTCGCCTGGCAGTTTGAAAGTTGTAGCTTCCAACAATCTGAACAAAGCAACTCCATACAAAAGTCTTCCTCATACTCGCTGTCATTAAAGCACCTACCACACTCAACACACCGTGCTATGCAAAGAATGCATGCCCTGCATATCTGAGCAGCATGCTCTTTTTGCTGACAACCCTCTGCAGGACAATCATAAACAAGCCTCATGTTCTCACATCTTGGGCACATTTCAATATCAATGGCACGACCATCTTCACAAGAGAGATACGCATTTCTTCTGTTGTAAAAACGTGGCTTTTGCACGAGCTGCTGAATTTGGTTGTCCGTGCCCAACAGTAGTTTCAGCTCTTCAAAATGCATTTGTGTCACACCATAGAGACCGCCAATCCTCAACTGCTTCACCCCTTGTGACCCCATAGACTTCAAAGCCTTTAGACTACTCAAAATACCCTCGATACTTAGTTTTGTACATCCAGGTACACTCAACTGCAAGAAGGAAGAAAATATTTAGTAGCTTACAATAGAAAACAAAAATTATTAATCTAACTATAAAGACGTAGAAAAATATATTTAACTAAACCAAAAATTTTCATAATTGCAGCTACTAAAATTAAAAACCACATACCTAAATAAAACACAGTCAATTATGATATTGCCCAAATAAGTTTTAAAAAAAAATACTTCAAAAGCTAATACTTGCACAACACAAGCCAATATCTGGCTCCAAATCTTAGGCTTTCCATGCATTAAAACAGCCATCAAAATAAATTTCCTATGTATTATTGCATTAAAATGCAAAGCCTCTTATTTTGATTTATAGTTAGGCAAAAAGCATATTCACCAAATTGACGCTAAAACATTTAAACTAACAAAGCTGACATTAACTTTGAGCAGTTCAGTAAATGCATTGGACCTAGACATATATCTTGCTTGAGCAGAAAAGACACAGGCACAGAAAACCTGTAGCATGAGGGGAAAAACTATTTCTGGGTTAGATGTATTCATAAATCATGAGATAATATAGATTTTTTTTTTTTTGGGTGAGGATATGTCTAAAGACTGTCGGGATTTAGATTTATAACTGTTTATAATTTTTTAAATCAACCTGTAGCAAACAATCGGTCGATACCAATAAATCAAAATCAGTGAGTAGATAGCAATATCACTCTGCCGAAATATAACGATATTAAGTCATATTACACCATTAAAGCATATTCAGTCATATTCCAGTTTATATAACTGTTTGGATTTAGATTGATAGCTGTTTATAATTTTTTTTCTTTTAAGCAATCTGTAGAAACAATCAGTCGACACAATAAAACAGAACCAGAGAGGAAACAGCGATATCACTCTACTGAAATATAATGATATTAAGTCATGTTACACCATTAAAGCATATTCTGTTATTCTAGTTTATCTAATTTTTAGAAATGATATGATTAACCATATGCAGAAAAACATACTCAAGCATAAAGGCATGAGCAAATAAACCTACTACAGGTCAGCAACACAATCCCAGATTCAAAAACCAACAGGAGAATCAAAATTTCAAAACCAACAAACTAACCTTGGTTAGCTTTGGGTTATTTTCAACCACATGCTTAAGGCCCTCATCAGTAATCCTTTGGCAATCTACCAGGCTCAAGCATTGCAAGCTACCTTGGCATCTACTAGTTATTTGTAAAAGAACATCATCAGTTATCTTCTCATTTAGTGGCTGATCTATGTGAATACTCCGCCATAAAAGGGGGTCATTCTGAACTATAGATCGCAGAGATGTGCAAACTTTTTCAATGGCAAAAAGATCCCGCACGCCCAGGTAACCAAGGGCCAAAATCAGAGCTTCATGCGGTGCTCCTTCATGTCCATCAGAACAAACCTCATAATCCTGAAATTCTTCATTTTCATGATCATCTGAAACCATATCTTCATTCCCAAAACACAAAACATCCTCTACATTACAAGCTGATCCAAGACCAGCACAACCAGGCACATCCCCTCCTTCCTTTTCCTGAGAACACCCACCAAATCCAGCAGATATACTACTTTTACATTCAAATCCCATGTTTCCCGGGAACGTTTGGAACCGCATGGCATTGTTCCAAATAAAGTTCAATCCGGCAAACAACTGATAACTCCCATCACCAGTCCCCACCTCATCTCTCACATAACGGCCATAATCAATTTCCAAATCCTCAAGCCAACCACTAATTGCAGTGAAAGTAGTGGTGATATCCATTCCAAAAGGATCAGACGGCAAAAGATCAACAATATCATCAGAAACAGACTCCTGCGAACCACATCGATCACCATTCCTTTCCCTTCCATAATCAAAGCAATCTTCCAATTCATGATTCGAATACCAGGATTTCGAACACCCATCCCCATTCTTCTGAGGGATACCTTCAACAAGGTATCCATTTGCGATTCTCATAGGAGAAACCAGATTATCTTCAGCCAAATTAGCAGGAAAGATAGGCCGATGGGAAAAATTCAATGCCATTGCTCTACAAACAGCCAATTCCCAAATCTTTCTTTCCTCAATATATACGGTAATTTTAACCACAAAAACCCTAAAGATCTTTTTTTTTTAAATGCAAACCCTAAAATTTTCCTTCTTACTAGTTTTCTTTTTTTCCCTTTTTTATGTTGTATTGGCGGATTATGAGAAGACCCAAAAAAGAAAGAAAAAAGAAATTAAAATAATAAAAGAAAAAGGGATACTTTTGCGGAAGATCTAATCTAACAAGAAAAAACCCTCGATTTTGGATGACAAACTAAAACAACGCATCAAAAATTTCACAGAGTTTTTCCTGTTTTAAGATACCTAAACATCAACTACAACCAGAAAGGGGATAAACAAAAAGGGTCGCGTAACTAATATCTAGCTTCTGTATACACAAAAAAATAAAATAATCAGTACTAAATTTTCTAATCTCAAATTTTTTATTCTTTTTTCAAGTTTTAAATCCCTCAAAACTAACCTAACCAAAGCTGGGGTTTGCGACGAATCAAAACAAAAGGGTCAAACAAATTCAGAAAGAAGAAGTGGAAAAAAACGATGGATCAAAGAAGGAAAACCTGGATAGAGCGATAAACAAATCCACATTAAGATTAAGATCACCACCAAAAAAAAATGATTCCCCTAGTTTCACTCCCGCGAAACTCAATCGATAAAAGATTATACCCAAAAGAAAAAAGAGTCTCTTGGCCTCGAAATAAAAACCTCTTCGAATTTAGGGCCAAAACCAACAAGCTGGTTTGACGGTGGTTGAGAAACTGGGAAACTCGATCCAATACAACAAACGAAGAAGAGGTGTTTTCTTTCTTTTTTTTTTTTTTCTTTTTTCTTTTCTATGGAGTGCGAGAAAACGCGAGAGAGAAACAGAAATGAGAGTGAAAATGAAAGAAAAAGGAAAATCGTTGTTTCTTTGGGAGAAGAATGGGGTGAAAACAGGGTAAACGGTGAAATCCGTGAAATTCGGATCCTATTTTAAGAGAGTTAAACCGATAGATAATTTTGGATCGATATATAATGAATTAATGGGACATCAATTTAATAATTAAAATTATTTTAAAAATAATTATTTATTTTTATAAAAAATTATTTGTTAATAAAAATTTTTAAATATAATTTTTTTATTTTTTTTCTCTTAATATTATTAATATTTTATTTTATTTACTATTTTTGTTCTTGTTTTCTACGTGGCGGGAGTGGGAGAGAGGGAAACGTCACGCTCTTTTTGCGTTCCCTCCCTAATCTCTCTCTCTCGAATTTCCCTAAAAAAGTTGGTGTGTTTTTGGCCGTTGGATTTTAATCGGGCGGTAAGGAGAAGGCTTGCAGGGGATAAGATTAGCGGTGCGATTGGTGGAGAGGGGTCCGTGTCTTCCAAGATTGGGATCTCCGAATCCGCAACCGGACCCACTGCCCAAACCCAGCAGGTTTGGACTTATTTTATTGTTATTGGATCGATCCGAACCGGAGCCTTATTTCCCATTGAAGCGCCTTCAAAATCAATAGTCTCTTCTCTCTCTCTCTCTCTGGATTTTTTCGTTTGGTAAAAGTTCAGAAAAATTAGAAAAGTAAACAAAAAAATAAATTAAATTAAGTAAAATGATTTTGAAACGTGTAAATTATTTTTATAAAAATTAATATATATTTTTTTGCAATATAATTAAAACCTAATCACTTCAAGAAAACACAATAAAATTATTTTGTTAAAAAAAGTGTATATAGTTAATGAGAATAATTCTATACCGTAATTGTTGATAAACAAATGTAATATGTAATATTTCATCAATGATTAAACATAATTATTCCTAATGAATGAAAAATATAAGTTTTCATAATTTAATTTTAATTAACGAAAGCTAATTAAAATAGTTTATAAGCATTATCAAATATTTAATTCACTAAAATTATTTCAAATTAAATTTTTTCTATCGAATGTAAAATAATAAAATCTATTAATATTCTAAATTACCAAAACAAAATGTAAATTTAAAAAGATTTTTTTAATCTATTATTATAATATTAGATTAATAGTTTTATTTATTTTGAAACTATTTATTATAAAAAAATTGAAAGGAAATTCTTCGTGTATTGAGTCACCACTTATGTCATACAAAAATCTATCAACACAAAATCAGAACGTTTTGGATTGTTTTAACTGTTTTTTAGTCCTAAATATCATTTTTTTTCCCTTATGTAACCTGTTTATTTCCTAAACGTTGTTCTTGTTTTTGACTTAATCTAGTCAAAATTTTTAATTTCTTTGTTCTTATTTAATATTACTCTTCCTATTAATTTTATAAATGTACGAAAAACACAAAGCATTTAATAAACACCAAAAAATAACATATTAAATTTTTATTTAATTTTTAATATATAATAATTTATATTATATTTATATTTATATGATTAGATTAAAAAAAATAAAAAATTAATTTTTATATAATATAGAAAATAAACGATTTGCCCCCGAAAATTATTTTCAACAAGATTTGGAAATAAATTGAAAACCTTTTTTATTTTTATTTTTTACATTTTTTAGCGAAATTATTGTTTGCTGAACATAAATGAGGTGAATGGAAAAGCGTATAAGCTAAGTACTTAATTACTTATGAAAGTAACAATTATGGCTGAAAAAGTCAAATCATCCTCATCCTCCTCGGTAACCAGGTGCGTGGCCGTCACGATTTAAATTTATATAAAAAATAAAATAAAATTTAGAGTAAGACCTAAATCGGGCAATTCGAATTTATTTACAATGTTATATATATTTATAATTTAATAATTAATATTATATAAATTTTAATATATTTTTATATTTATATTATATTTATATTTATATTATATTATATTTTAATTATTATTTTTATATTATATTTATGCGATATTAATATATTATGTTTAAAATTATTATATTTAAAAAAAAGACGATGGCAAAAGTCAAGGTTGACGCTTCAACCCAAACTACCCTTTCGATCTGCTTTCGCTGATTTGATTTTCCAAGGCTGGAATAGGAATCCTCCGTAACTTACAGACATGAATAACCACCCTGTCCAAGGAAGCAAATCTCAAGCATCATTCTTCAACCCCAAAAGTTAGGAACATCATCGAGATGTGCAAAGTAAGGAAAATTATCTAAATCCAGCTAGATCTAAAATATAAATATTAAATTTTATTTAATTTTTTATATTTATAAATAAATATTTTAAATCAATTTAAATTTGTTTATATTTTATTTTTTAAAAATATATTCTTTTAATTTAATCTTTTATATTACATCTTAAAATATAGATAATATTGTATTATTTTTACATATATATATTCACATAGTATATATAAATATAAAAATAATAATATTTTATAGCAAAAATATAAGCTGGGTTAAATGAAACTCAATTCTTGAATATCAGCACTAAAGCTCAGTGTTTTTAAACGAATTTTTTTATCTAAAATCATTTTTCGAATATAATATATATATATATTTTACTTTTTGAAAAAATATTGAGCGGATAACCCAGCATCGAATACCTCCAGACACAGGCTTCTTCGCCCAACAGCAGCCAGCAGCAGCGGTAGTCCCCCACCACTTATCCCTCTTTCTCAAGCCAAAGCACCCGATTCCTCAGAGACGAGGGAAGGTCCAAGCCAAGGACAAGTTCTAGTTATTTTATAACATCTAAGAACAACCCTTGAGCCTTTGGCTGATTGACAAGAAATCCCTGACACCTAGAAAAAGAAAAAATTGACAGTACAGGATGAATGAAAACCATGAATTTGGCATTTTCAAAAGAATAGACATTAAAACGCTAAACAAATAATGTGTAAATCCTACCTTGATGCTGACTGAATAAAAAGTATGTACATAAATAGAAGGATGAGAGAAAGAGAAAAAGAAATAGCAATGAAATGATATATGATTCCAATATATAAGGTCTATGAAGCATATCACAAAGAGCAATGTAACAGAGCATCAATAGAGATTCATCAATCAACCTTATTTAGCAAAGAAACAATAATCTTAAAGTAAAGTATTAACAAAATCCAATGAAATTATGAAACACTAACCCTGCCTCAAAAAATCCTCAAGATTTGGTAGGTTTTATGTGAAGCAAACATCTGAAATTAGTTAAAACTTCCATCAGTAAACATTCAAGAACATCATAACCTTAAATGTGAAACCAATGTGAAAACTTTCTGAACTCAAAAATATTGGTTCCTCGTATTTAATTTCTCAACTTCTTTCTTCATGACTTAGACTGAGGTCTGGACAGCCCCGCATTCAGCGAAACTCCCTTGGGACTAGTAGTTTGGTTTGATTTCAAGTTGGAACTATTAGAATTGGTAGCTGAGGCACTAGTTTCTCTAACTACTGCACCCTGAGAGCCTCTTATCTGATCTGCTCTGTTATCCTTTCTCTTGGGCCTGTAACTTGACCTTTCCCTCTTGGGGAGCCATTTTTCTGGATTGGGTTGTGCACCCGGATTTGCCGGGTCAAACCCTTTGGGATACCTTGGCTTTCTCTTCCTCCTTTTCTTTGGTTTTTCCTTAGTCTTACCATCCTCTTGATCTTCGGCAAGCCTACCGTGGGAAGCACCTTGAACATGTTTGCCCCAGAAGTTCTCTCCAAACCATCCGCATCAACTCCCTTCAAACCTGGTAACGGTTTCAGTTACTTTTAATACGCTTCAGCCTTGTCAACATTCACACAAGCGACTGTAGTTATCACCCAAACTAATGCCTCTATACTTCCATGATTTTTCACACGCTCCTCGTATAAGAGGGCAGCATCCTCCTCCTTGCCATGCCCAAGCTTGAAGGAAGCAGCCTCTTGCATAATAACACTGAGCTGGTCGTCCTCGGTCATGGCAGTTTTCCACCATTTGACTGCAGAGTCAAGCACCTCAGCTGCACCATTTATATCTCCAGCATGCTCTTTGAGAGTGACAAGAGTGGCAACAGTGGCAGGCATGTGCTGGATATCAGGCACCTTGGCAAGGGAATCAGCCGCGGTTTGAGGGTGGCCAGCAGCAGCAGCAACCTGCGCCCTTGCTAAGAGAATGATCTTTGACTTTTCAGGGAATTTCGCAGCAAAGTGATCCAACATTCCTTCAGCTTTCTCTAGCTTGTTTTCTCTCACTAAGACAGCAGCTAGAAGCAGTACTAGCATGACATTGTCAGGAAACAGCTCTGGTAAAACAGCAACATGTTCCCGAGCCTGTTGAATTTCAACAAGAAATAAAGAAATAAGGAGAACTGCCAAATTTAACAGCTGGCTGTCTTTGTTCTCAAAATAGAAAAAAAAGTGCAGGACCAAAAGACACAAATGCAAAATCCTAAAAATAGAAAACCTGATCCATCTTATTGCATGAAGAAGTAGAATAACATGATTCGCATACATTGTTTCTTCTTGTTTTGGTGAAAGCTTCAAGTCAATTGCATGTGCAAGCTGAAATCCCTTCACAGGAAGGAGAGAAAATAAAGGAAATAACAAGGAAAATGGTTGCATGATGCTGTTGTTTTACCTGCTGAACATAAGCTAATTGGACAGCTATAGGAGCGACTTGAATCTCTATATCTTCATCAGCAAGTTTCCCTTCTGTCAGTGTTTCCTAACCAATTCTAACAAAAAACAAATGAAAAGAAGCAAAGGCAAACATATCAGCATTTGATGTAAATAAATTTTCCACAACTGTCTGGATACATCTTAATATCCCAGAGCATAAGCTAAGCAATAGGTTGTATCAGGTCCATGAAACAGAGCACTAGACCGTAAAACCTTAATCTGAGATGAAACTACCATGACTCCATTACAATATGAGTTCAAACTTTGCTTCTCAACATTATCTCTTTTTAAATCGGAAATAATCTGAAAGCTGATTGAAAACGTATGCTTCGTTTTGACAAATTATCTCAAACATTTTATTTAGTGCTTCAAGAAAAGAAAGAGATGCCTGTTTCAATATTATGACAGATGGAAATGCATACAGTTGGCCACTGAAAAAACTATTTATAAAACTCATCTACATCTAGAGCACAATAAAATGATTACGAATTATATAAATATTTTGAAGACTTAATGCCAAGAACCTTTTTCCTTTATCCCTAAGTATTTTCTTATAATAGATTAATTCAGGTATCAAAAGGACTCACAACTGTGTTTTTCTAATGTAAAGTCAATAATGAAAATAAACTAAGTTAAATCACTCAAAAACATACAAATACAGACAGCACTGATACAGAAGGCCTGCCAACATATGCACAGTACTTTTCTCACATTCTCAATAATACTAGCCCAAAGGTTATACAGGCAATCTGCACATCTACTGGTAACATTAGACAATAATCCAACAAAAACTTATGAGACCTGAGCCCTTCTTTTTTCCTAAAATACTCATATCTGACAAATATCATACATGGGTATAGAGGTATGATCTATGATCCTCCGAATATATGAAAAAACTCAGAAAAAAAGAATGAGCGTATCCATGTCTGACACATATATTTGACATTCACCCTGAGTCCGGGTAACACAGCCAACAGCTATTGAGTAACAAGAAAATTTATAATACATTCCCAAAAAAAAAATAAAATACTGCAGTACCTTCGGGCTATGGGCAAGATTTGTTCAGCATCCATATGCCTATCTCCTGCAATTAAAGAACAAGCACTATTATATGCCAACTCAAAGTGGCCAGCTGCATTAACCTTAAAAGTGTCCAAAGTTCCTTGTAGTTCAGAAGCTCTACCAGCAGAAATCAAACCAGCAATTAAGTTTATTTCCAAAGAATCAATCTTTGCTCTTTGAAGATCTCGACAGATTTGAACACAAGCATCCATTTTTCCTAGACAATATAAAATCTGAGATTCTGACAACTTGGTTGAGTCTTATCTAGCTTCCCCAAAAACTCCAAAGCATCATCCGACTTGTTTTGTCTGTATAGGCAGTATGCCTATTTATAGATATCAAGGTAAAAAAGAATATTAATACAGTTAAGTAATTACGTTTTGTACCATTAATGCACCCAATACGTGGTGATTGTGTATTGATCAAATAACCAAACATCAAGAAAGGAAACATGAGGTGCTGAGTGAAACATAAATAAACAGGTCAAGTTGTATACTTGTATAAATGCGTGAATCATTAAAAAAAACGAGGTGATGAAAGAACAAGATAACACTAAAAATTTTTTTTTTTTTTTTTTAAAAAATTTGCATATAAGTTTTAAAACACAAAGACCGTTTCTATAGACTACGAAGAAAGTGCAATGAACCAGCCAATAAAATCAAGAACTCGAACTCTGAATCATGATGATGTATTAACTTTAACAAAGCATTCCACTGAATGATACATCAATGAAAGTAAATACAGTTAACTTAACCCTTGTCAGATTTTTGTTTTTGCTACTTGATTTTTCGTCATTTCAATTTTTCTTTTCCTCATGAATAGCTGTCTACGAATAAAAATGTGCAAATAACTAAAATGTAATATAGTCATTAAAACATAAATATTCTATATATAAAAGTGATATCCCTTATTTTTTTTATTTACAAATGTTTAATGTTTCAGTTTTTCATTGTTCAAGAATATGATTTCCCTTTGTATCCAAATGCAAGTACGAAACGCAACAATCAGATGGTACCTTAAATAAGTTCGAATGATAGCGGCGTTCAATTAGACAAATATGATTGATTTAAGTAATGCGATGAAAGAGAGCCGCCCACTAATTGCATAAAATGCAAGTAAGAAACTCTATTTTATTTTCGAAATTATCGTTGGATGTGGCCGTTGAGTGAAGTGAAAAGGTCTTCGATAGATGGAGGAGGCTGCGACGGAGATGGAGTCCCTTTCGGCTTCTCTTTGAGCTTTGGAGCCATGGATATCCTCCACTGGACAAATCAAATTCCTTTTCCTTCTATTTTCTCGGTCCCCAAACGGACGGAAGAAACTGATGAAAGAAATTTTTGGGAGGGTTTTGACTGACCGTCTTCCCTGTTCTTCCCCAGATGTAGGACAGGGGTTCTCCTCTCAAATAGGCACTCACTAAAAGCCTGTTGTAAACTTCGTGGGCCTGAAGAACAGGAAAGGATGAGGCCTGTATCAATCGGATCATCCTGTATCTATGGGGAATAGGGATCCAACCCATAAACAAAACAATATATATATATATATATATATATATAATGTATTTCTAATACAACATCCTTATCAAAGAACGCATTTAACTCGCAGATGCAGTTGTTCCTCTGTAAAATTTTTCATGGAGTAGCCCAAATCCTTATTAAGTTGCATTGTATACCGCTTTTTATTTTAAACAATTTATTTGACCAACTACGAATCCTTCAATTTTGCCTTCTTAATATTACATTTTACAGCTATAGTTATTTATTAAGTTAGTTTGAACAACCAAACATTCATTTTTTTTTCAAATTTTCGTACAATGATTTTGTTTTAAAAAAATAGGACTATTATTCCATATTAAGATAGTGAAATGTAAAAAAAAAAAAAATTTATAGACGAAATTAATAAATGAAACAAATCTCATTTATTATTTATAATTTAATATTTTTAATAATAGTGCTTGCATAATTATATTTTAATAATTATAGGAGTAATGTTCGAGCATTTGATTATTTTTTTGAGGTATTGTTATACGATATTCGTGTCCAACATATAATTAGATATGAGTATATGAAATACGATTATCAAAATATATAAAAAATTTTAAAAATCGCATATGTTTTTATCGGATGTATCCATGTCTGACATGCTACCAAATTTAAGAACATAAATTTTAAATATTTATTTTAAAGAAAAAAATGATAGTTTACTTATGTTCATTTATGCATATTATTCTCTCTTAAAAAAGAAAAAAAAATTGATGAATAAAATTATAAAGGTGAACATAATAAAACGCACTGCACACCACAGCCAGTGTGGGGCCCAAAATGGTAAGGACCAGGTTTCTTTCTTATAAGGCCACGACTATTTTAAACCCGAATAATACCCCAAATCAGATGCAATCTAACCAGATCTAGGGCAAAGATTGCAGTGGAGGGGGCAGGCCTTTTTTCGTGAAACGTAACGATCGAAAACGATAGCCCGACTATTCTACCAGAACACGCATTTATTTTCTAGCAATTTGAAAAATTGAAAGCAAAAATCTCTCCTCATTGCGCGGCTTTGATTAAAGAAAAAAATTCGAAAATTTCAATTTTGATTCCATTAAAAATTTTAACTTTTTTTTCCGCTCCCTGAATTACGGAAATTTCCCTCCCAATCTAGCCTCTTTGGTGTTTGGCTCCAAGGAAAATTAAACAAAACAGCGACGGAAAAAAAAAAAAAGACAAATCAAGAAGCAATGGAAAGTGAAGGAAACAGTGAGAAAAAAATGAGCGGCAGCAAACCGAAGAAAGGAAGTAACATCATACCACTCACCGGAGCTGCCGCTCTTCTCACTCTCGCTGTTAGCCTCGCTATCACCGCCATCAACAATAGAAGAAACTCCAAGAGAAAAGGTCACCTCAATTTTATCTTCTTAAATAATCTTTTACTTGCTTGCTACTCTTTTACATCTATTAATTAAAGATTTAAAAAAATATTTTAAATTTAGATCTTCCGGGATGTGATTTTCGAGTTAATTTGTCGGCGACTGAGATTCTAAAATTAGCTGATCGAATCATAGCAAAATCAAAGGAAGTTCATGATGCCGTTGCTTCGGTACCGCTTGATAAGGTTTTTATAACTTCAGTACTTTCTATTTTCTTTTTCTGATTTTCGTTTTGCCTATTTTTACATTTTATTCATATATGATTTTATCTTTATATTTTAAAAATGGTCAGGTCACGTATAAGAATGTTATATCACCGCTAGCAGAATTGGAGGCTCAACAGTTTCCATTGGTGCAATCATGTGTGGTTCCTAAGTTGGTCTCTACTTCAGATAAAGTGCGTAAAGCAAGCGCTGAAGCAGAGAAGAAAATAGATGCCTACGTCTCTTCCTGCAGGTTTAGTTCACTTGTTTATAACATTTCATTTTTAGTTTGTTTCATTTAGTTGGTAATAGTGTATTTGAACCTAAACTATTGATCTAACGAAATCTAGTATGCCTTTGTATGTAGTTGTAGATATGAAAATTCTATTCTTTAATTTGTTTACTGAGCATCAAATTGAACATTAGTACTGTTTTTATGTGTTGCTGATCAGTAAGCGGGAAGATGTATACTGTGTTGTCAAAGCTTTTGCTGCAAAAGGAGAATGGATGGGCCCAGAATCTAGACACTATGTCCATTGCTTGGTAAGGGAAATATTTACGCTTTCTAATGTCTGTTATCCCTTTTATGACTTGGGATTTTCAATATTTGTAACTAATTTCCTGCTAGGAAGTGAAAATGGTAACTTTTGTTTTATACAGCAGGAATGGCCAGATTAGGTATAGAAGCATTAATGTCTCATTGTTTTGAATCTTCTTAAAAGTTAGGTAGTGGTTTAGTTGTTCAGTCCTAGTATTGATTCCTTTCTGACCAGTGACAGATGAGAGACTTTGAACGGAATGGATTGAATCTTACAGCAACTAAAAGAGAAGAAGTGCAACGCTTGAGAGCTCAAATTGAGGAGCTAAGTTTTCAATATGTTCAGAATTTGAATGATGATAGCACTTCTCTTTTGTTCCGTGAGAATGAGCTAGCTGGACTACCAGCAGAGTTCCTCAAGGTTCTACATTTTCTATATTTCAATTTACTCTCCTGTGCTTTTGCTTTCTTAGTTTATATTTGGAAAATTTGGACTTTTTGTCTGTCTCCTTTAAACAAAAAGTTACTACTTCAAGTTGTTTTCTACAATTGATTTTGCTTGGTTGCCGGTCAAAAATTTCCTGTGATGGTAATTTAATTACGTACCCTATTTATTTCATGCTTATGTGTTTTAAAATGTGAATTATCAATTTATTATTGTGAATAATTTCAGTTTTGAGCTTTGGTGTTGCCTGTTTCGAAGATCAAAGAAAATATGCCTAAATGAAGATTTCAAATATCAATAAAGTGAAAACTGCATAGTATGATGTGGTGGTACTGTGTCATAGAAGCCCAAAGAGCAAATATCTTCATTTTGGAAACAAGACCTATTCATTAACATTGCTGTTATTTCTTAACTGAAATAGGCTTTATAAATTTAAAGTTTTAATCATGGTAATTTGCATCCGTTATGATGGGCTTTTTCGTTGAATGACTTGTCTTTGTAATAGATTTTAGTTTCACTCTGTTTCTTTGGCAGACTTTAGAAAAAGTGGAAAATGGGATGTTCAAAGTCACATTGAAAAGCTCTCATGTTGCAGCAGTGCTGGAGCTATGCAAGGTATGATTATCCAAGTTGATTAATATTCAGCTGGCAAGTGGCAAAATGTTTGACAATGGCCGTGCTGTTGGCTAAAATTTTTGCACAAACTGACGAGGTGAATTATGAGATTGCAATACTTGTATAGATCAATTATGTATTTGAAGTGCAGAAAGCTTAAGAATTGATTAATTTTCTTATTTACTGGATTTTAAAGATCTCTGATAATGCAACAATAGCTTGACAATGAAATCCAGAAAAAACTTTAAGCCATCCATAATTAATATTTGAAAAATGCATGGCCTTGCATGTTAAAGAAATCGTGCATGATTAACTTAATCTTTTCAGAAAGTTAAGATTAATTTGATCCTATATTTGTCTTTATTTGGATCTAGATTTGAAATCCAAGGAAGTTTTATTTGATTTGTATTATTTCGGTATTGTCTGAACTCTGAAATATGAGAATGACTATTGTGGAGTTTCCTATTTACATTCTGAGCCTTTGCAGATAGGAAAGACAAGAAGGTTAGTAGCTATGGCATACGGCACGAGATGTGGAAAAGTCAATCTCTCTGTCTTGGAAGATTTGGTAAATATTGCATTCTCCCCCAGGCTCCTCCTCTCTGTTTCTTTGAAACGATGTATACATAAAGAATGCACAATATAGAAGATCCTCATTCTTAGGCTTGGAATGAAATGATATTCCAGATTCAGACCCACAGCTATGTTCAGATTGAAGCCCTTTTCAAAAATATGGAAAGTGAATTGACTTTGTTGATCTGACATTACTAATATTTTGTATCATCATAAGCTACTAAATCCTCCTTTCAGCATATCATTTTGAAGTTTATGCCTTTTAAAACCCCTAACAAAGTAGGGAGCAGTTTTACTAAACTTTGTCATTTTCTATATTTATTGTCTTCCATGCACAATACTTTTACAATTCATACCATATAGAGGTAAAACTTTGTCTCCAAGGTGGTACACCTGAGGTTATAGCTTAAGGCTTCACCTTGTAGGTCTCGTGTTTGTATCCTGGGATGGCTGGGTAGGAATTGGGATTTATGGGATGGGAAAGGTTTACCCACAATTGTGTAGTCCAATATCATACGTACCAAAAAAGTGGGAAACTGTAAGATGACCATATTGGGGTTTTGTGTAGTTTAATTTTTATTAAGATAAAATCATGTAACCATGTCGGAGCACATAAAATTTATAAAGTTAAATGTTATGGCTGTTCTGGCAACAACTTGGTGCACAACTGTTTTAACTTATCTGCAGCTTTAGAATATTCATATTATTGCATTCTCTCTTTTCTTGAGTGCCCATTTCTGCAATATCCCTCGATGTGGATCCAAACACTGAGTTTCATTATGGCCTTGAGTTTGCATTGCCATGTAGTTACCCTTTTTATTAGAATGTGTTTGACTTTAAAAACCCAATAAGTGCTCAATTTTCTCTTCTTGTGATATAGGTGCAATTGCGTCATAAATTTGCTCGATTACTTGGTTATTCAAACTACGCAGAATATGCTTTGAATCTTAGAATGGCTAAGACATCCTCAAAGGTTTGCATAGTATCTTTAATTTTTGGGAATATTTTATGTTATTTGCTGCATGAATGAAAATATGTAATTTCCATGTCTTTCAGCTTTCACCTTCTTTCAGTGTTATAAAAAATATGCAGTTTTTTTTTCTCATGAATTATAGTAGTTGACTGAAATCCTGCCACTCCTTTCCCTCTCCCTCCCCCATGCTATTATTCCTCCTAACCACAATGTACTTTTGTTTGTATGGTCTAGTTAAATCTCTTTTTCCTTGACGAAGTTAAATCAGATGCATTATTTTCTCCTGAAATTTGATGAGAATTTTGCGGATTACCTTGTAGCCTGTCATCTGTCCTAAGGAATGTGCTGTTTTATGTAGTAACTCCTGATATGATTAGATCTTAATAATTCATTTCCCGAGTCATATGTACCAAACTATGTAAAACTAGATCTACTCAAGCGGAAATATCATATTGTAGTGGCATTTGAAATAGATGACATTAGGGAACATAGAAAAGAACGAGTTCTGGATTATGCCTTCTGGAATCTAGCAATCTTTTAAAAGCACCAGAACATAATGTGTTTTAAAGATGCATCTAGGATCTCAATGCTTCATTGATGAATATAGTATTCGCTTCTTAGGACTTTCAGAATGTGGCCAGGTATTGGAATTCTTAGAGGACATTTCCTCCAGTTTGTCAGACTTAGCCAGTAAAGAGATGGCTATGTTGAAAGAGTTAAAGGTCAGAACATAATCTCCATTTTCTGATTCCTTTTATTTTTTCCCTTTCAAGTAGATGTTACATTTGCTTTGTTGTGTCATCAGAAGCAAGAGGAAGGAGAGCTTCCATTTGGAGTTGAAGATCTGCTGTACTATGTAAAGAAGGTCGAACAACAGGAATTTGATCTGGACCTTGGAGCTCTCAAACATTACTTTCCGGTCAATTTGGTTCTATCTGGAATTTTCAAAATAGTCCAAGATCTTTTTGGTAAGTCATACGTACATGCATATGGCTTATGTAGGCTGCATTAGGATGGGTGGTGGGAGGTATCCCACACACTGAAGTCTGAAGCAGCGAAATGACAGTGGACCGCTAAGGTCTAGTGCCAAAACAACCGCGTCAGACTGGTGGGAATCCCACCTGCACCCATCCAAATGAAGCCATAGTGAAGGTGAATGTTTATCTCTTTGTATTTTATGCATCACATGCTCTCTGCTTCCTGCAGGTTTAAGGTTTGAGGAAAATGCTGATGCTGATGCCTGGCACGGTGATGTCCGAGTGTTTTCTGTTTTTGACTTGAGTTCTGGTGGACTTTTGGGTTATTTCTACCTTGACATGTATACAAGGTTCACGCATTACTTTGAGGTTTACTTCTTTATTTCCTTTTGCTTTCCTTGCTCTAGTTAGAGAAAAATGGGCTCTCATTGTGGAACAGGGAAGGGAAATATGTTCAGACTTGCGTGGTTGCTCTTCAAAATGGTTCAGTAGCATTCAATGGTGCACGACAGGTGATTGATATAACACAATCATCATACTTCCTGTCCCTAAATGGCTAAATATATGAAATGTTATCTTACCATCTTTGAGCAACTGAGTAGGATAGATTGGCTCAAATCTTACTAAGATATGCTTGGCACATTATCTTGAAAACCAGTTATCGATATTAGTTTTTTTTTGGTCTATCAGGTTCCACTGGCCTTGCTAATTTCTCAACTTGAGAAGGATGTTAATGGCATTCCAAGTTTGCTGAGATTCTCTGAAGTTGTCAGTCTTTTACACGAGTTTGGCCATGTGGTATGTTTAACTATAAATTATTTTCTAGGTTTTATCATTTTTCATCGGCTCATAGTTAATGTTTTTGTGGTAAAAGTAAGTAGATTGTATGTTATTGTACTTTGATATCATTGGTAGGTAATACGTGTTTCACTCTCTATGGGTATTTAGGTTCAACATCTGTGCAACCGTGCATCATTTGCTAGATTTTCTGGCCTGCGTGTTGATCCTGACTTTGTGGAGATCCCTGCTAAGGTGCTAGAAAATTGGTAGGTCATGGATCCTACCATTTCTTATTCCTTTGGACAGATTAGACTCCCTGGTAATAGTTTTTTAACATGTAGGTGCTATGAGAGCTTCTCATTGAAGTTGATATCGGGTTTCCATCAGGTGATACATTTTGACAAGTGCTGCATTTACGTACTTGATACATATGTATGTGTGTATCTGTATGTCTTGCTGCCAGATATCCATTCGTCTATGCATGGGCTTGAACTTGTGGCTTGCATGTCTATTTTGGGGCATTCATCTGTGTGTTTATGCGCTATTATGTTCTGGTTGACTTGTCCCTTTTTTTCTAATATGATTGACAAAGGAATGTTGTGATATCTAAAGACATGGTGGACAGTCTCTTTTTTTTTTTTTTTTCCCCTTGGGAAGGGTGGACAGTGTTTCAGATGTCTAAAAGGAAACTAAATTACTTGAAGTTTTCTCTGTGATATTATCATTTTTCAGGATATTACCAAGCCAATCAAGGATGAAATATGTAAATCACTTAACAGATGGCGATATTCCTTTTCAGCTCTTAAATTGAAGCAAGAAGTTCTTTACTGTAAGCCTCTTACTTCGTCATCATTCAGGAAACTTCAATTTTACTAAAATCTTTTGAGACCTTGATTTCCAGGCATTAGAAATTCCGTGTGATATGTTAATCATTTCATTTCTCCATTTGATAAGTTTTTGGAATTAGAACCGCATATGTGATTTATAGGCTTTTACTTTTACTTGAAGGATGTCTGGCCTTTTGGGATGAGGTTCAATATGCGGATAGCTTTCAATAAGTGTAACCAGGATCGACAAAGTTCTGTGATTCAATAAAGCCTGTTGAAAACTTTAAGAGAGGGGAGAGGGTTTCCAAATTCAATGGGATATTCTTTGTGACACAGGATCATAGGAGTTGTTAGAACTCAAAAGAAGAACGCTAAGTATGATATCATAGTTTCTTTTTTCTTTTTCTTGGTAGCATGACTAAAATCCTCAGGCATGTTGGCAATTATTCTTCATGGTTTTTGGTTCTTGACTGCACTGTTTAGTTTGGCAAAATTACGTTTGCAGTGCAACACAAACAAGTTTGCTTCCTTTTTGAGTTAGCATGTTTATTTTGGTGCTTCATGTTGATTGGTTAGATATTACTAGTAAGCTGTCTTTGTATGGAGTCAATGCCGTGGAATTTGTTTTACAAGAAAAATAGGCATTTCTAATTTAGCACATCCGCATAGATGGACAGCAACATCCACATAGATGGACTGCTGCCTGCTGTAATGTACATTCTTTGCCTCTCTTCAGATAAGCTCTAAAGACGTTTTCAACTGTCAGGTCTTTTTGATCAAATTATACATTCTGCTGAAAATGTTGACATTGTTGAGTTATTCAAACATCTTCATCCAAAGGTGAGTACATTTTCCTGTTCTTGCTTCGTACATTGTGCATTTAGTAGGAGAATAATTGCATTTTTTTTCCTCTCCATCTTTTGGTATTTGTAGGTAATGTTGGGATTGCCAATGTTAGAAGGAACCAATCCAGCTTCATGCTTCCCACGTTGTGCCATCGGTTATGAAGCTGCTTGTTACAGTCGTATCTGGAGTGAGGTTTGATTGGTTTAACCCTGTCTTTGTTGCCTGCTTTATGTTTATTGTCTAGATAAGATTGTTATATAAGGTTGTAGATTTAAGGAATTTTATTCGGTGCTGCAGTTATGTGACTTAGACCTAGCTGTGAGTGTCAGATACTAGTATGTGTCCGGTATAAGTATGTTCAATTTAAAAATATTTTTCATGTATTTGGAAGGTCTTAGAGAGTCACATCTCCGTACCTATGTTCGAAAATGTATCGGATACAGTTAAAAAAAATGAAGAGTTAGAGCTGCAGTATAGCTGTTATTATTTATTGTGGATGATCTGTTTCAGCATGATTGGTTCACCTTATGAAAATCATTTGTAATACTTCAAATGTATAGGTATTTGCAGCTGATATTTTTACATCGAAGTTTCGTGATGGTCTTTTGAACCAGTATATTGGTATGCAGTTTAGGACTAAGGTAACAATCTTATATGTTACTAAACAATCTTATATGTTACTATGCTGTTTACCGTCTTCGAAAAGTTCTGTTTAACAAACTTTTCTTAGTTTCCAAGCGGTCACAGGAATATTGAAATCTATCTACTGTTTCTATTATGCATACATTATATAACAATCAACAGCTTACATGTGTATGTGTCGCGGGCTGAGACTCAAGTCTTAGCCTGTGCGGCAGTTGAAACTTGAAACCAGGAACTAACTACACATGCATGTGCTCATATGCCTCTGATGATGATGATGATCATAATAATAATAACAATAATAATAATAATAATAATACTTTTATTATTTTGACTTGTTGGTAGGTATTGGCACCAGGAGGAGCTAAGGATCCAGTTGAAATTCTGTCCGATTTTCTCGGAAGAGAACCATCAATTCAGGCATTTATTGACAACAAAATGGACTGCAGTTTGTGACATTGAAAGTTTTGGGTAATTTAATCCTTATACCTTTTCCTTACTACACTGCAAGATAAGATTTCACATAGCAACTTCTTGCATTGTAGCCACTTGCCCTAAGTTATCATCAGCATTTCTTCTGTTTGTATATAAAATTTTGTGGATACACCCTTGTTTTCGAAAAATGATGGTGGTCGAAAATTATTTCGAGACCTGCTATAATGGTTTGATCATTCGAGGCTTTGATGTCTATTAAACTATTACCCTGATGAACAAATAATTTGAATTCAGTGCTTGGATATCGGATTTTGATATCCAAACGTGGGTGATACTGTAGGTATTTCGTGTCATCAAGTCATGAAGTTCTTTATCCGGTTGACGTATATAGGCTGGTAGAATTTACAAATTCAGTTTGAACCAAGCTTAATCCAAATAGTTCACTCGGTTTTTTTTTTTTTCTAAGGAAATTATACTAGAATGATCTTTAACCCTGCAAATTATTTTTCCCTTACGTTCTTAAGCTTTGGCCTTGATTATAAATTTTTTTTTTAAAAAAACACCGAGTCGCTGGACCTACTTTTCATCCTTATAGCGCTAAGTCGCCGTCTATACTGCAGACAATGGGCTAATAATTTTGTACAATAATTTTAACATGACATTTAATAGATTTGAGATTTTAATTTTAATATTTGAAATTTCTTCTCTTATTCTTAAAGTGTGGCTTTTTTTTTTTGGTTAAAAAAAATCTCTGCTGTTTCTCTCATTCAATAATTGGTATGCCATTTTCTAGTACTGCATGGACAACCCTTGAAGTCAGGGTGATTGTTGTTGTTCCGAGTTTCCTTTTCCAGCTGTACTGAAGAACATTGCGTTAAACTTTGTAAAAGGGGAAAAAAAACATATGAGCAATGATTTTGGGCCTCTTTAAAGTGCATGTTTAGCAGGTTGCTTACGAGTATACTTGATTAATTGTGTGATCATGAGGATGTAACTTAGCAGCATTTTATCTTAGTTTAGAGAAAGCTGTGTGACCACCGGTCAATAAGGAAAGCGGGTTCGAATGGATTATACTATAACAATTTTTAAAAAAAGTTAAGATTTGATATAAAAAAAATATAAATATATGAATTTGTCAAGATAATTAAATCTTTTGTCTTCATGATTTTCTTTCTTAACTAGGATGATAATAAATAGTAAAAGACTAGTATATGAGATATCATCTAAACTTTTTTTAATGGATATAGATATTTTGATTAAGATAATTTTTGAATTTTAATATTAGATTTACTATTAGTAGTGAATATAAATACGAATTCTTGAATAATAATTATTCAAGTTTACTTTAATTTTGATATGAATAATATTGGATATGTTAATCTTTTATTTGAATTTATTTTAATTCTATGAATAATGAATTCATATATTCAAATTTGATATTCTGTATTAAAAAGAAATTAGTACATGGCTCCTAAACGCTGCCTAGCTCCATATATGTTTTCAACCCCACCACCCCCCGCCAAGGTTGAACTTTAAGTGAACATGAACATGGCTTGGATTCGTCAAGTTGGGCTCCACTCCAATCCAAGTAGGGCCTGTTCCACCAGCAGTCTGGCAGCATTTACGAGTGTGTGGAGAGAAATCTCCAATTTTGCCGAGTGACATACTCACACACGCCGCGTCAATGCCGTCAAACCAACCCAGCCACTCCGCGGAAATCTATTGCCTATGTCACCAGAAAACAGAGCGAACCAGAGATGGCCCTATCGTATATTCATGATGCCTTTATTGTTTGGAAAATGGTTTATGGCAAGTTTCTTTGTGTCCCGCTTCCCATCCCGCCTGACGTGGCAAAGTCAACGTCATCTCTGAGAGTTGCCTTTCGCCTCAGTCTCTCTGCATAAATAAAAAAAAAAAAAAAGGAAAAAGTCTCTCCGCGTAGGTACTCGCCTCGGACATAAAGTTTTCGCCTTGAAAGAGATTGAGGTGGAGGAATCCATCGGGATTTTCAAGAAAGTGGCCAAGCCTTTGGTACACTTCGTATTCTTCAGTGGAGCACTCCTCGACATTTAGCTCGACCGTCAGATTTTGCTCCCGAAATCGCTCAGGCCTGAAACCCGAAGGGTTTGCGGTGGTCCACATCAAGGCTAATGATACGTATAGTTTCAATTCTTTTATTGATTTGTCCAATTGCAAATTAATTAAAATGCTTCAGATTGATGGTTTCGATTCATCAATGCCTTTTATTAGAGAAAATTGTATTAAAAAAGAGATTGAAATTCTTGATCGTGGTTACAGAAAGATTCCCGATGGTGATTGTGATAATAAGTGTTCCGGTCCAGTCATAAACGAGAATTAGTATAGAAGGCGGAGCCGCCGATTGAGGAGGAGCCTTCAAAGCTTAGAGCCATGGATTACCTTGAAAAGGAATATTAAGAGCGTATGGTATTTTCCATCAATGGTTGATTAATTTTCAAGAATAATTACGTTTATGTTGATGTTGGAGCTAAGAGTTATGGTTCTAGCATTGGAAGCTGGTTCAGGAAACAATATCCCAAACAGAACACTGCTTAAAGATAAAGGCAGAGGGATGGGCGGATTTCAACCTGTGAAATCAAGTCGAGGTAAATTGATTTTGCGAAATGGTTGAGGATCACTGTTACAGAAATGGGATTCCGTGGTGACGAAGATGAATGTTGAAGGAACAAAGGAAACAAGGTAAACGAAGTAAAAATTACAGATCTTTAAAAAGCTAAAATAAAGCAACATCATAACGTGGAAACCTCCGCGTCAGACGGGACAATTGAACGGGTCATGCAGCACTACCATTATTGTTTACTTATTTAATTCTTTCTTTATTTCTTTTTCCTTTCTTGAAAGCAAGATGTAGGCCAATAAAAATCTTTTTTCAAATTCTACTTTAGTTTAACGCTATCACTAAATCTCAAATCTAATGACTAATTTTATAAAAGAAGGAAAATTGATTCAATTCAATAAATTTTCTCATTTCTATATGATATGATATAATTTATTTTTATTAATAAACATTAAAATGCAAAAATAAAAAAATAATTATAAATATTAAAATTAAAATTAAAATTTATTAAATATTATTTTTTGAAAAAATAATTATATAAATCAATTTTATTAAAATTTTGAGGTTTTTCAGTTATTCTTCTAAGAACGCTTCTAAATTGATGGGAAAAAGGGTACAAGTTTTTTTTTTTTTTTGATTAATTGTCAACAATTTGTAGGAGCGGTCACATTTTCTACTCCTAGTGGACTTTGAATTAATGGGATACCATTTTCTGATTTACATGACAGCATTACACCCTTTTACAAGTTGGTCGGTCATAAAAATCAACCAATTTGTTTTATTTTGTTTTTCTAGGCTAAGAACCTTTTTTCTTAATTTTATTTTCTTTTAATAATAATAATAAAAAACAAACCCCAAACCATTTTCGTTTGTTTGGTTGGAGACTTGGGATTATTCTCTCCAATTTTAAAACAAAGAAAATACTTACCATTTAAACAATTTTGTTAGCTAACTGAAAAAAAAAAAAGTGAAGTCAAATGAATGATTCCCTAACTTGATAAGCTTGTAATAATTTTCTGTTCCCATTTGGGTTTTGTTTGGCTTTCAATCAAGTAAATATTAAACATTTAAAAAGATTTATAATCTATCAAAAGTAATTTAAATTTTTTTTTTGTTTCCTTCAAAATTTCAAGAACCAAAAGCAACCCTTCTTTTTTTGGGGGGGGAGATAAGGCATGGAATTTGTTGAATCAATCCAAAAAAAGAAGTTTATAAATTGGTTATGGTGTGCTTACAACGGTGTGGTACAGTTGTTTGATTATGGCAGCAGAATTGTAAAAAGCATATACACCCCCAAAAAATTCAACATTACATCATATACCCATAATTTAGATAATCAAAGATTAAGAAACAAAAATCTTTGTTTACTTGGTTTGATTTTTATTAATTTATCCAAAGTATTGGTAGTTCTTGATTGGAAGAGAGAGAAAACAGATTTATTTTCTTTTGTCAAACTTTTTATTTTTATTTTATTATTTTTATATATTTTTAAATGTTATCAGATGTTCCATTTGAGGGTTGTTAAGTAAGGTCCTTGTACGAAAGGGCAGCCCTTCCGTCACTTTGCTCTCTCTCTCTGGCTTTCTCTTTTTCTCCCTTGGCCCAAAGTAAATTCAGGAGGAAAAGTGAAAGTTTTTAAAGAAAAAGGGGAAAATCTAAAGCCTCTTGCTTTCATTTGTTCAACTTCTGTGTCAAGTTATTAGCTTTCTGTAAGTGTCAAAGGCTCTCCTCTCTTCTATCTTTGCTTTCGTCTTCTATGTCGTTTTTGCCTTTTGTTGTTGTTCTTGTTGTTTTGTTATGTAATCATCTGTTTTAGTTTATCACTTATATATATATATATATATCATATTTGTGTTTTTTCTTTTTTTTTTTTTTGCTTCATAGTTTCTATGATTACTGTGTTTGATACAACGTAGATCCTGTCATCATTTGACCCAACTGACTTTGGCTGCTGATTTTGGGGAGAGCAGTTGAAGGGGAATTACACTGAAACCTGGAGCTTCTATTATTCGTGTATAGTTTTAATTCTCGAAGTTTGTAGTTTGGCTTCCAGTTTTAAGTGGGGTTTTCTTTTTTTTTCCTTAAATTTCAGCTGAATTTTAGTCAAAGGCTGTTATCTTTCTGTTTTATAATTGTATATAGGATTGATTGTTAAAAGCAAGAATTTTTTGCTTTAACAGATGCTTTTGGTGCTTGTCAAATTTTTATCCTGATAGGGGTTTCTACCTTCTTGGATTGTTTTTAGGGTTGGGTCCATTTTGTTTCCTGCCTTGGAATGAACTCTATGTATCTGGGTTGTCTTCCCTGATCTTGTGAAGTTCCCTTCTTTTAATGGACTGGGCTTTGCTGTAAAGGAAATTGAATCGAAGTTAGTTCATTGTGGATTTGGCTCTTTCTTTTGTTTTGAGATATGATCAAGCAGATACTAGGCAGGCTTCCTCGAAAGCCATCTAAGTCATCTGAGAATCGTGAATTTGGGGGTTCATCTGCTCCTCCTTTGAGTGGTTCCTCTAACTCAAGAAGCAGTGATATTGTGGGCAATCATAGGCTGATCATTGACAATGCGCCTCTTTCTGGCCCGAATTCTACTTCTAGTTTAGGATATAGCCATGGAAGTAGACTTGCCCAGGTTGTTGTTCAAAAGCTTAATGGGAACTCAGTGACTGCTCCATATGAGGCATTACCGGGGTTTAAGGATGTTCCTAGCTCTGAGAAGCCAACCTTGTTTCTTGGAAAGCTGAATTTGTGTTGTGTTGTGTTTGATTTCTCTGACCCAATGAAGAACTTGAAAGAGAAGGACATCAAGCGGCAGACACTACTTGAGCTTGTGGATTATGTTAGTTCCGCGAATGGGAAATTTGGTGAATCCGTCATGCAAGAAGCTGTAAAGACGGTGTCTGTCAACTTGTTTAGATCCCTTACTCCACAGCCTCGCGAAAACAAGGTGCTAGAAGCCTTTGATTTGGAAGAGGAAGAGCCACTGATGGACGCTGCATGGCCTCACTTGCAAATTGTGTATGAATTCCTTCTGAGATTTGTGGCGTCTCCTGAGACAGATGCAAAGTTGGCCAAGAGGTATATTGATCATTCTTTTGTTCTTAAATTATTGGATCTCTTTGATTCTGAAGATCCAAGGGAGAGGGAGTATCTAAAAACAATTCTGCATCGTATTTATGGCAAGTTTATGGTGCATCGCCCGTTTATCAGGAAAGCTATTAACAACATTTTCTTCCGTTTTATTTTTGAAACGGAGAAGCATAATGGGATTGCTGAGCTTTTAGAGGTATTGGGAAGTATAATCAACGGCTTTGCTCTGCCGCTCAAAGAAGAACACAAGTTGTTCCTTGTCCGGGCACTAATACCCCTTCACAAACCAAAATGCTTGCCAATGTACCATCAGCAGTTATCATACTGCATCACGCAATTTGTTGAGAAAGACTGCAAACTAGCTGATACTGTTATAAGGGGATTATTGAAGTGCTGGCCGATTACTAATAGCTCAAAGGAAGTCATGTTCCTTAGTGAGGTGGAAGAAATTTTGGAAGCTACTCAGCCTGCTGAATTTCAGAGATGTATGGTGCCCTTGTTCCGCAAAATTGCATGTTGCTTGAGCAGTTCACACTTTCAGGTAATAATAAGCCTTTAACTTTTCAAATTTCTCTTCACTCCCTATTGTGTGAAATGCCCTTGCCAAATGTTTGATCTGTCCTGTTGCTTATCTCACGGTTCTCTAACTTTTTAAATTTATGTAAACCCTAGAAAACTATTTTACTTGAAATAAATTAAATGGAGTGAAGGTGTAGTTCCCCCCCCCTCTCTTTTATTTTTTGTTGGGAACAAGGGTTCTCTATGATTATCTTTCATTCAAACATGCTTTTCTGCTATCTCATGGTTGTAATTTGCATCAGACCATTCCAATGATTTTAATCAATCCACTCCCAAATGAGATGATTAAGAGGATGGGCTATATGTAGCAAATTAGATCTTATGAATTCCTCAATGAACTTTGTCTGCCACTCTCTGTTGTACACTGTTTGAGCTTTATAAAGTCTGATAGGGAAGAAGTCGTAACTAAACTAATCCAAATTTTTTGGTTTCTGTGCCTAAGCCTCGAGGTTCTCTTGTTCTAGAGAAAGTCTAATTTACCTGATAAATAATTCTTGATGCTAGCATCATAACAGTCTTCTTATGGGTGATTTGACAATGGAATTCAAATATCTAGTGCTAATTTTTGGCACTTTATTTTTGCCTGCTTCCCGTTGGCCAGAAAAAAAAAAGATAGCCAGCTTCTTATTGGCATAATTGTGTAAAATATGCACGGAGCTTAATTAGCTACTGAGCATACTGAGAAACTCTACCATATAACCTTTTATTGGCTCGAAGACGGAAAATGGTTGATGTTTTGGCTCTGCACCAATAGTTGATAGGTCTATGAACCTACATATTCTTTTGTTTCTGAACTTTTATAGGTTTGAAGTAACATTGACTGTTTTTTTCCTAGCAGTCCTTTTTGTTCTACTATTTGAATTTCCTATCTAACTATCTCGTATATGGACACTTGAGAATCTTAGTGGAGGGCAAGCGGACAAAAGCAGAGGTATGATAGCATGTTTTCCACCTTTGCATTGGCTGGGGCAATCCGGCCGTTAAGATGATGGTAGAAGGGTATTGGTGGACTGGAATATAATTGATGTTATGGTACTATAGTGTTCGTTCTGGTTTGTAGTAGTTGGCTTTTACTTGAATGGTGGTGGTAACATGGCAGTGAATGTGGTAGCCTTGATGACTTCTGGTGTGGGTATTGCTTAAATAGTTGTTGAAGATATTCATAAATTAAATACGGATCTAGTTTCGTAGGCTTATTCGAAAGTGTAAATTTGATTTCATACCACTTTGGTTTTAGTGGTTTTAGTTCAGAGGAAAATTGCTTTCACTGTCGCAGGAAGGATGCCTATTGCATGCTGTTGCATACTAATATATATAGTTTTCTTATATAAATTTATTGCTTAGTTACTCATGAGGGCTACATTATTCTTTTGGGCATTTTAGAGTTTGCTTTGAGGCTAAGCTGTACGCATGTGTTTAGTACATGATGGAGCACTTTTAAACTTACTCAAATGAACAATAACATGTTGTCGTTCATTGTTTTAGTGGTTTATTCATTGCTGGATTACGTATTTCAATGGCTACAACTCTTAAATTATGGTGTTACCATGTAAGAAGCAATCATTTGAATGCATGTGGTCTTCCTTAATGGCTGCGAGGGGAAAAAATTAGTCTGTTTCTTTTTATTTAAAGGATAAATGCTTTGAGTTATATGACAATTGACTGTCAAAAACTATTGTTTCCATCATATTCAGGAGTTTGGTTGGTATAGTTTTTTGTAAAATTTGAGTTCCCAGTATGAGATTTGAAGCTTTCAATTGTGACATATATGCTGAAACATTTGGTTACATATGCAATGGTTTTTCCTGAATTTCGGATCACTGATGCTTGCTTTTACAGGTAGCAGAGAGGGCTTTGTACTTGTGGAATAATAATGGTCACATTGAGAACTTCATTAGACAAAACCGCAGAGTTATACTGCCCATTATATTCCCTGCCTTGGAGACAAATGGGTATCACCATTGGAATCAGCTTGTCCGGAGCCTGACGCTTAATGTCCGCAAGATTTTTTCTGATATTGATCCTGAGCTATTCGAGGAATGCTTGAACAAGTTTCAAGAAGATAAAGAAAAGCTGGAAGAGATCAAAACAAAACATGAAGCCACCTGGAAGCGTGTAGAAGAGATTGCTGTATCAAAAACTGCTAATGGTGAAGCAGTTCTTGTTCGTCATGGTGCAGCCCCCCAAACAGCATGAGAACCATTGTGGGTTGCCCTGACCTTAGTCAATTGTCAATTTTTTTTATCGGTACTGTAGCAGCAAGATGGTTCGAGTGCTTAGAGAAGTTGAATACACATCATGAATTGCCAATCTTTTCGCAGCCAAAATCTTGAGTTGCTGTGGCTGCAGCGGATGGTCAACTGAATCGTTTCCACGGCATTGAAAGTTTCGCACTTGTTGTACTCATACAGAGCAAATAGAAGGTAGTTTTCTGCTTTCTACTTTTTAGGATGAAAGAGATGTAGCCAAACAATTTTAGCTCTTCTTATAGTTGATGTTTTTGGGAATCATACAAACGATCTACAATCACAGGTAATTTATGTTCTTAATCTTGATATTTAGTTGTTCCTTGCTCATTCACTTCTGGGACAGCTTGATGCCATTTCTTACATGTATGTATAATCTGCTTACCTTTTGTTTACAAATGAAAACTATTGTTGGTGTGTCTTTGTTAATACAAATGTTGATAGATTTGGAGGGTTTAATTGGAGCTTATGCTATTTTATCTTTCGCATCTCTCTCTCCCTCTCTCTCATGTGATAGTATATGAATATTTGCGAAGTACAAATAAGATGGCATACAATTTAGAGTTTAGTTTGATTGGTTCATGCATTCGTCCTTAAGAGTTAACATTCAGTAAGTTTATAGTTCGAATCCAAGTACATGTAACTTTTCTTTTATCTGATTATAAAATGTTGCTTGTTTTTCATGGAAATCAATTAGTTAGCATTCCCTCCTTCAATAATGTTCCTGCCACCACCAATCTGTCATATAATTATAAAATATATTCTCATAATTTTTGTAATTATATTCTCAACAGTCATGAAAAATCAAAGGCCATAGCCATGGAATTCATAGTTGAAACCATCCACAAAGATAACTATCAAACCTTCTTCGCCAACACCCATTAGCCTGGAAATTTTCAAGCTATCACTAATTGATCAAGTTGCTTCTGCGAGGCATGAATCGTTATGTATTATTATTTTGGTATCC
>JBBYHM010000016.1:1095455-1108322 GCA_038381775.1 Adansonia rubrostipa | reverse complement strand
TTTCTTTGAACGTAACGATGAGCTGCTTGCATTCGTTTCCGTGGATCCCAGTGTTTCTGGCTTTAATTTCGAATCTTGACCGTGATAAAAGTCATGTTCAATTAAAAGTGTTATGATCGTGTCTTAATTTTATATTATGTTTCTGGCTTTAATTTCGGATCTTTATCATGATAAAAGTCATGTTTAATTAAAAGTATCTTAATCATATTTTATTTTTATATTATGTTTAAAATTATGAATCTAATTTGTATTAATTCGAAATAATAATAAAACACCCTTGTTAGATGAAACTTGAAGACCCATTATGCCATTCTCTAGATTGTACCAAAGGTATAATATTCATTGTTGTGCCTATGTTTTTAGTTAAACCAAAGTTTGATCAATTTTAACAAAGAATCTCTTGTCTGTATCCAATATATACATATATATATATATATATATATATATATATTTATATATACACACGCACACACAAGACAAGCTTCTGCCTAGTATATTTTGTTCAGTTAAAGGGATTATGTTTTAGATAAATTTAATTAAAATTTGCTTGGCTCCTAAAATAAGTTTAATGGAAAGTCCATAATGCTGAACCATAAGATAAATTATGAATAAGTATCACTTATAAAATATTAAATGTTCGAAAATAAAATTTAATGTTATCAATTATATTATTGTTAAGAGATATTTATAATAGCATTAGTTTTATTTTGATTATATTTTTAAATTGATTTTTTATAGGATTTTAAAATTTTCATGTTTTATTCTATATTTTATCAATTTATTAAACTTCAAAATTCAAAATTAAGATTAAATTTATTATCCAACACTTAAATAGTTAAATTTCAAATTTTAAAATGAAAGGCGTATCTAATTTTTCTCTATATAAATAACAGTTGCTAAACTGCAAGAAAACTATTTAATTAATTTTACTTAATATAGTTATTACTAGTGACGACCACCTTAGTATGACATACAAGATCAAGAACTTTTCTTTATTATTGTTTCTATAGCTTCATAACTATGAGAAACCATTGCGATCGATGAAACTCTTTAAAACTTAATTGAAATTCAAAACGTTAAATATCAAAATTGTATTAGATCGAAGATTATGTATTGTTAAATACTTGGAAGAGCACTTGTATGGGATTCTTGCAAGCAAAATAGGGATAAATTAAAGAGAAACCTGTGAATTTTCTGAAACTAAAAAACATAGTTTTGAGAGAGAATGAAAAAAGAGAGAATATAAAAACTATTTTTTAGTAATAGAAATATGAGAGTGGCTTTTTTTTGGCTTAGTGATTAGTGTCATTATAAATTCCTACGATTCGAATCGAGAACGTCATTGTCACCTAATAGTGTTAAAGTTTTTATTTATATTTATAATTTTAAGTTGATTTTTTTATGTCATGCTAATTTATACATTATATTAATATATGTGTGTGTGAGTGATTTTTTATTTGTTGTATATATAAATTCTACTCATTTGTTTAGATATATATTATAATGGTACTTTTGTTTATGGAGGCTACTCTCCTCGGACAGGAGAAAAACACCAGAAACTGCCGGTGATGTTACAGTTTCACGGCGGGGCTTTTGTCGGTGGAAGCAACGATAGTGTTGGGAACGACGTGTTTTGTAGGAGGATTGCAAAGCTTTGCGATGTGATCGTCGTTGCGGTTGGCTATAGGCTGGCACCAGAGAATAGGTACCCGGCGCCGTTTGAGGATGGTTTGAAGGTGTTGAATTAGTTAGGGAAGCAGGCAAATTTGGCAGAGTGTGAGAGGTGGATGGGGAATGGCAGAAAGAGAGTGGATGCTCATGTTTTTGATGGGTTTGGTGCATCCATGGCTGAACCTTGGTTAGCAGCTCATGGAGATCCCTCCAGGTATGTAAATTAGTTCTTCACTTCTTAATCAACCTGCTTTAGTTTCCATTTGCAGTGATTTGGAAAGCACAATTATAAATTATGTTCTTGTTCACTCTTCTTCCTTCGAATTTCGTATCGTCTCCTTCGAAAAGTTAAGACCCATTCTCTGTTTTGAGTACAGGGCATCATTTCAATCCTGTTGTTAATATAAGTTCTGCAAGTTCTCAAAGAATGAGCTTAGATTTCAAAGAGTTGATGCTCTGAACCGTGGGGATCGGGTGGGATGAAGGCCTAGAATTACAAAAATTTCATTGTTGAATCTGCTAATTTTCTGGAAATGCCAATTCTTGACTGCAATGTCTCTTAAAACAGTTTGAAAATGTTCCCATTTTGTTCCTCTGGGATGGCTAAATGTTATTTACAAATAATCTGGAGTAAATCAACTTATTAGTGACTAAATTCCCGTATTCCCGTATTAACTAGGATTTGGTACTTACTTGCCATGAACATCCTTAATAGAAGTTAAAAAATGCAGAAAATTAGTTGATATGTTTAAATGGGGACATGATTCATCACATATTCAGTTTTTGTTTTCCATGATGTGAAACGCTTTCCTAAGGGCTTGAGTGTAGTTTCGAAGACAATTCTTCCAGCTTTGTTGCTGCGAATTATTAAAATCTATGTTGCTCCAACTCCTCATTTTTTTTGAAGTATTTATATGCTACACTTTTGTTCGACGCATATATAGACATGATACGAGAATATGAACATTACCCATTTTGGACACATACCCGTATCCAACATTTACATCCAAGGTCGAGTAGCATAGATTAACTTCATAATAGTTCTGTTCTAATGTGCCTTGTTTATTATTATAATCATGCTGGCGACTCAATCAAAGTTGCTCGGAAACATGATTATTGAAACTCTCCCACTGACTTTCATTTGTTCATGATTCTAGTAATATTTTTCTCTCTCCTTTTTCTGTTGTTCGCTAAGATAGTAATCAACTAACTTGGTCTTTCCCATCAGAGCAGGTGCGTACTCCTTGGGGTAAGCTGTGGTGCGAACATAGCAGACTATGTGGCTCGTAAGGCCGTTGAGGGTGGGAAGCTTTTGGAACCTGTTAAGGTAGTTGCGCAAGTCCTGATGTATCCATTTTTCATTGGGAGCAACCCCACGAATTCCGAAATTAAACTGGCAAACTCCTATTTCTATGCCAAGTCCACGTGCATGCTGGCGTGGAAACTTTTTCTGCCGAAGGAAAATTTCGACCTGGATCATCCAGCTGCCAACCCTTTAACCCCTGGGAGACAGCCTCCTCTGAAGTTTATGCCCCCAACACTGACAGTGGTGGCGGAGCAAGATTGGATGAGGGATCGGGCCATTGCTTACTCCGAGGAACTTCGAAAGGCTAACATAGATGCGCACCTTCTTGAATACAAGGATGCAGTTTATGAGTTTGCGACCCTTGATATGCTCCTCCAGACACCACAAGCACAAGCCTGTGCAGAAGATACTGCTATATGGGTCAAGAAATATGTATCACTCAGAGGCCATGAGTTTTCTTATTGAATGGATCACAAAAATATATCACAGCTTCAGGATCAGCAATTTTGCACAATGAAGAATGGGGTTTGTCTCTTACAGGCTACTTCTGCCAGCGGATTCATTTATTTCGAATGCCTATCATGGTAAGGATTGCTCCCTTTTTGTAAAAAATGCACCATTTGTCTAATCCCTTTGGATTTCAGATTTTCTTCTTTCTTTTACTTCACTAGAATTCTAGGAATATTCATTTGTTCGTATTCTTTACCTCTATACTGAATGTGATGCATTGTTATCCCTTTCTTTGGGGTTTTAAGTTTTAAATTTTAAAATTGCGTCCATCAACATTTACAAAATGCTTCTAGTTTTCCTATATTGAAAATGTAACCTGGTCCCTGTCACTAGTAATGAATGAATAAATTAATCAGCTGATGCTAAGCATTGAAACGTAAATTTAATTATTTGGATCTTTCTTACTAGTTGAGCTTTTCGGATGATTCGTCACCCAATTTAACATGATATCAAAACTTGACTTCGAATCATGCAAGTTGGAAACCGGGTCCCTATTGCCTACTCATATAAACGGGACAATCCAGTTGTTAACGATTTTTGTTTCAAATGCCGAAAAAGGACAAAAATTTCATGACATAAATTAAAGATAAAAGACCTGTTTTCTTTTGTTTGATTTGTGGTTCTGCTAGCCCTATTTGGTTGAACCTTGATGAGTAGCTTAAGCAGCGCTGTGTGCCACAGGACCTGGTGAAAGGAAACGACAAATAAATGAATTTCCCAAGGTTGTTTGAGAGCATAAGGCATACTTGCAAGGAAACAACTTCTAGGCTGTACAAAATGAGACAGAACAACTCCTCAAAGATGTTCACTTTGATCTATGCCTAAGGAAAGCAAGACAATTTTTTAAGAACTTTTCTTGTACACTTTGTATAGGCATTGGATTAAATGTTTGACCTCGAAACATTCGCTCAACGAGGAAACACACGTAAATAACCCTTTTGCAAAGCAGATAGCTCTTCAGAGGATCAGTGCTATGGAGCGTCGTCTCCAATGGAGACCTCATTTCTCTGGTGATGACAAAAGCAATGAAGTGATGGGTCTTGATCTCAATTTACCAGGCAAGAAAATTTATTCCTTTAATTGTCCAATTGACCGGAATTGGCCTATCGTTTATGAAACCAGAAACGACAAAAGGTTAAAGCTGGAACATCCTACAGATGAACCAGTTGGCAACGATGGTAACTACACTTGTAGCTGGACCAGCTTGCCAAATCTCAATTCCGGGATCATGTATGGGCTTACACGTAAAGATATTTAGCAATTCAGGCTATGGAAGGAGCAGCTGTTGCCATGTTGGGAGGTGAGGAAAATGAAATCAAGGAAGAAGAAGAAGGTGGAAAGGGATGAAGCTAGTGGAACAACTCATTGCTTCTGCCTGTTGGAACACTTCCAAAATTATGTCTTCAATAATTAAGAGTTTGTATCTCTTGATCATGCATCAAGAGCTGTGTCTCTTGATTGTTTATCTAGTATTGTAACTATTCAACATTTATTTAGATAATTATATTTATATGAAGAGACGAATAGAAAACAACAAAGATAAATTTTATAGAAGATAGATAGTTTTGCCATTGTCAATGATTGATTTTGTCAATACAAAACACAGTCAATCATTAAAATTTATTGTATTATCGAAGTTTATAACTCTTTTGCATACCAAATTATTGGCGGAAATGAATAAAACCTTAACGAAAGTTGCATTGATAAACGGCTTCAATAATTTCTCATGTAACGGTTCACATATACCAGACAGTGCTGAGGCAGTTGCTTGTCGTTACAAAATACATGCTTCAGAGCACCACTATCAGTTCAGAGCTCAGGGCTAATGCCCTTGCCTTTGGTGCTGCATTCCTGCGAGTTGCTCCTTTCTCTGTCCAGGGATTGTTGACAGTCTCGCTTTGGATCAAGCACTAGGATCGGTTCGAGTAGTAGCACACCAGTAGCAAAAGCAAAGACATGCGAAAAAGATGAAGCCTTAAGCCTTGTCTGTGAATTATGCCCGCAAATCCAATTCGGTAAATTTATAGCGAATAAATCGATCTTGGAAGCTTTTGAGGGGGAGAGTTCTGTTCATGTTGTGGACCTGGGTATGACGCTCGGCTTGCCTGGTGGCCAACAAATGCGCAACTTAATGCTGAGCCTACTCGGCTACTGCACCGTGAAGCCATGAAATTTAGCCACCTAAACGTCTAACAGTAGCATGAACCGGCTCCAAATGCCTCCAAGCAATTGGAGATGATCAGAAAGCACCATGCAAAATGCTTGAAATTGCTTGAAAGCAATTTAGAAAACCTCAAACCTGGAGGATTGATCAATGGCCCAGGAGGATGCGGGGCTGGGTTTCAACCAGCGCCTAATCAAGATGACAAAGCAGGCCAAGCAGTGGCTAGGAAAGTTGAAGTTTTGCGAGGGTTAAACAATTGTGGAATATAAAAGGGTGCTTGTTTCTCGCCCGGAAATCAAAGCCCATTATTGCAGCTTCTTGCTGGAGATGACCTTGATTCTAGCACTTGAACCATCTTAGCTTTGGGTTCCTAACTATGAATGGTGTTTGCTCGAGTACTAAATGAAAATCAATTGCTAATTACTATGTACCTTGGGGACTTAAACATCAAATTAGTTATAAGTCGACGGCATAGAAACGTATAAAAACATACATAAATTCTAAGGTTAATCTAAGAATTGCACCTGAATTATTATTATTTTTTTTATAATTTTGTACCTGAAAGTTTTTATAATTAAATAATTAAAATTTATTTTTGTCAATCACTTTAATTTATAAATTAACAATTTAATAATGTATTATTTTTTATTAATAAAAACATGACCGATAATAAATTATACACGCCGACAAAACTAAGTTAGCATTTTTAGAAATTTTTTATTTTTTAATTTACCTTTTTGAATTAAAAAATTTTAAAATAAAAATTTATTTTTAATTTTATTAAATTTTAAAAATTTTTAAAACGACGTCGTGGGGGCTGTTTCGAGTCCCCGATACGGACCACACTGATTTGATGGATTGCTCCTGAAACCTTACCCAAGGCAAAGAGTTGATTTCTGGAGAAATCCAGAAACTAAAAGACTTCCCTGGATCCTTAATTCTCCAGAAATGTCTATTCTTCCCTTTAAAATATCAACCTTCGGTCTTCTCTTTCAATCATCACTGGAGCGGTTCTTATCATTCTCTTTTACCTTACACCAAGTAAGGCAAGAACAAGGCAAACAACAACCTCTGAAGAAAAATGTCTTATGCTCTTTCAAATATGAGCATCTCTCTCCCTTTATATTCTTCAAACAAAGCCACTAACTTTTGTGACCTACCCTTTTTGAAACTCCCCCAGAACTTGATAAACAAAAGGGGCTTAAGATGTAAGAGCAGCGTCAGAGCAATGGCAGGAGAGGGCAGAGATAACCTTGACTACTTGCAAAGAGCGACCAAAAACCCAATTTCCCAACCCAAAAAGAAAAGGGTTGGCCCAGTTGCACCAATAGGTATGCAACATGACCAAAATTTTGTTTTTCCCAAAGCTAAATTTCATCTTTTCTGGATGCTGATTGGATCTTGATCTTTTTGTAAAAGCAGGGCTATGGGACAGATTCCCAACGGCAAGAACGGTGCAGCAGATGATGGAAACTATGGAGAGGATGATGGAAGATCCTTTTGCATACTCAACCACCTGGCCATCATCCTCTTTACCGACTGAGAACGGTGGTTATAGCAGAGGAAGGACGCCATGGGAGATCAAAGAAGGAGAAGGGGAGTATAAGATGAGGTTTGATATGCCTGGCATGACCAAAGATGATGTTAAGGTTTGGGTTGAAGAGAATATGTTGGTTATCAAGGCTGAGAAAGTGCCGAAGAAGAAGAACATTGACGGTCAAGAGAGTGGAGAAGAATATGAAGAAGAAGAAGAAGAAGAATGGGCTGCTAAGAGCTATGGCAGGTATAGTTTCAGAATTGCATTGCCCGAGAGCATTGTGTCTGAGAAGATCAAAGCCGAGGTCAAAGATGGAGTTTTGTACATTTCAATCCCCAAGGCCAGTAATAATGCCAGAATTTTGGACATCCGTGTCCAATAAAATAGATTTAAAATATCAGTTTTTGTAATCTAATGTTTTGAAGGTGCAGAATCAGATTAATCAAAGGTTTAATAAATGCTATGTTTGTTGAATTTTGTCTTGGGAGATATTTGCCCATTTTGTTTAACAAAAAGGTGATTCATTTGTTTTTAAGCTTTTATGGAATGTCGAACACGAATTACAAACAAGTTTAAAGGTCATTTTTTGATTTGATTTAGAAAATGAAAAAGTTTGGTGGGAGAGCCGTGATGGTTCATCATCAGGGATTTCAACCGAGCTGATCAAGCCTTGTTTACCCAAAAGTAAATAACAAACGGTCTATGGTCTGTCTTGAAGGGCAAAGCCCCGAGTGTCCTGTATTTAGCACTGGGCGACCACTGCTCTGTACCTTATTTAAGCCCGTTTAACGTTAATGTGAGTTCAAATTTGGAGATTAAAAGGTGTATCTTATTGTAAATATTATGTCAAAGAAGTAAAAAAAAAAAAAAGTTTTTACCATTAAAATTGTAGTTTAATAACTTAAATGAAGAAAATTAATGATAAAAAACCCAAAAGAATTGAACTGTCAAATTAAAAATTAAAATTTAATTGATTAAAATTTAAATTTTTAAATTTTTATTATTTTAAATGTATTTAATTTTATATTTTAATTTTTCATGATATTTTATAAAAATACTAATATTTTTAAATCATAATTTTTTATTATATTTTTTAAACAAATTTATTAAACTCAAAGCTGGATTTAATTTTTTAATGCAAGAAGTGGTAACATGTCCTTTACGTTGAAGCTTTTTTTGGTTCTTCGCTAACCAAACAGGTTGTTGACAAATCTGCGTGAGAGTCAAACCAAGTTTTTGTCTTGACTTGGAAAGAAAATAAAAGAAAATAAAATGTATGGATACCCACACAGGCCCACAGTGTGATACACTATTGCAGACAACAGCCGTTGCAAAGCCTACATTCTTAAGACTGGATTTGTCTGCTTCTAATGGCTCCACCACCAATTCTTTCCTTTTTTTTTTTTTAATTTCATGGTTTCCAAAATTCAAATTAGCAGCCAAATTAAACTTTAAAACTAATAATGTAATAAAAGCTTTCGAGATTCTCTAAATCCAGAGTGCCCATATTTTCCTTTTTCTTTTTCTGTATTGACATATATGAGCATGAACTACCAATAATCATATAAAAGAAGAAAAAAAAGAAAAGGAACTAGACGTTGGAAAGCTTTTAAATTTCAATGAATAGGGACCCAATTCAATTGTTAGGTGGAGCCAGATCAGATCCAGATTCCTTACGTTGATTCATAGGAAAAAAAGACCCAAGCTTTAAAGGCAAAAAAAGCCCCATAGAGGGGGGAAAAAGGAGCTTTCTCCTATTTGCAGCCATTGTTTGGTCTGGACATTGAAATGGACCCATGACCGTTGATGAACCCAGTGTTTCAAATAACGGCTAGATTTGGAGAGGGGGAGCCTATCTTTGGTGAGTTTTCTTTTCTTTTCTTCTTTCATTTTACTTGCAGGGTGAGTGATAGCGGCTAAAGCTTGCGAATCAAAAGAGTGAACTAGAAGAGCAAGGGCAAGAGAGAAGGAAACTAGCAAAGAGAGAGAAAAATTTTTGGGTGGTTTTGGAAATGGATGAATCTGCTTGTCTCGTCAGATCGTTTTCTAATCCAGCTGATATTTCTCATGAGGCTAAAGAGGTCAGTTTTGTGATTAAAGCCCGAAACTTTTACTGATAAAAACTGATTGTTTTATTATTTTTACTTGAATGGGTACTCTTGATTCATGTTTTACTTACACTTGTTTGGTTGCTGGGATTATGGGAAAATGGGTACTCATAGGAGATCTCAACAGAACATTGGGGCTGTTAATGGCCATGGACCAAACATAGTCTATTATGATAGCTTGACATTCCAATGATTTCCCTGAGAAATATATTCTGATTATGCTTTTTTTTCTCCTTTTCCATCAATCTTTGTGTTAATGAAATGGAGATGTCAATAGAGGATGTAATTTTCTAACAAGCTTTCTAGCTTTGAAAATTTGGTCAGGAAACTGATGGTTGATTTTTGAAAATCACAGGGTGACCCGATTCGTGCTCTTACAGAGTCAATATCTTTCGGCAGATTTATGTCGGAATCGCTGGCTTGGGAGAAATGGTCAACCTTTTCTCACAATCGTTACTTGGAAGAAGTGGAAAAGTTTTCAAAGCCAGGTTCTGTTGCTCAGAAGAAAGCGTTTTTTGAGGCTCATTACAAAAGAAGAGCTGCAATGAGAGCAGCGGCCTTGCTTGAGCAAGCCAATGTTGTCACCAATGATGCCTCTCAAACGGGAACTATAAATGAAGCTTCGATTGACCCTTCCTTAAATGCAGATTTAGCCGATTTAAACGCATCTTTGACTGTGAGTCAACAGGAGAAAGATGTTTCTGATGCTGAGATAGCTAATTCTGCTGATATAGATGGTGGCAATCTTAATGTTGAAACAGAAAATATGGATGTTACCGATGTCGAAAGAGGTCAGGCAGTGATGGAAGATGTGAATGTGGAGAAACACCAACAGGTTGAAAATTCAAAGGCTCTTGAAAATGTTGACGTCCATGGCATGATTATGATAACCCCAAAGATTCCCCTTAAGGTAATGTTGGTTTAAACAAGTTTCTCTTTTGTTCTTCCTTTGTCAAGCGTTTATGTTTGTCCTCATCATGGAACACTGCAGGAATGTGCTGGCCAGAGGAGCTCAACTTCTTCAGGCAAGAAAAGGCGAACAAATTCTTCGTCAAAGTCATCAGTCCCCAGTAGTGCATCCAAACTTCCATTATATCCTTCTAAACGAGTGGCTTCAGCACAAGCTAGGAGTGATGCTGGTGTTGCTAAGTCCACCGGAAATTCAAATGAAAAGAAGAAAACAATTCCAAACTCGCTCCACATGTCAATTAATTTTGCTTATGGTGCCAGTAAAACTAATAAAATATCACCAAGAATACCAAGAGATAGTTCAACTCCTCTACAAACCCCAATCAGGGCATTGAAGAAAGCTGCTGATCAAGAGAATTTAGCTCCATCAAGTGAAAAAAGACAATCAAATTCCACGTCGAAGTTATCCAATCATTGTGGTGTATCCAAACAAGCAACTTCAAGAATTGGAAATAACCACGCTCTTATTAATAAGAAGGCTGCGTTAGACCCAAATGAGCAGAGGAGAATAGTTCAAAAATCCCTTCACATGTCAATGAATTTCACTCCACATGCTGGTGAAACCAATACAAACCCTCTGCAAACCCCAACCAGGGCATTGAAGGAAGCTGCTGATCAAGAGAATTTAGCTCCATCAAGTGAAAAAAGACAATCAAATTCCACATCGAAGTTATCCAATCGTTGTGGTGTATCCAAACAAGCAACTTCAAGAATTGGAAACAACCGCACTCTTATTAATAAGAAGCCTGCGTTAGACCCAAATGAGCAGAGGAGAATAGATCAAAAATCCCTTCACCTGTCAATGAATTTCACTCCGCGTGCTGGTGAAACCAACAAAACATCATCTAAGATATCCAGAGAAAGTTCTACAGCGTTACAAACTCCTAATAGGGTACTTTCTCTGTCACCTTATATATTTGCTGTTCTGTTTGCTTATTAAGGCAATTGCATGTGCTGAAATCATATTGGATATGTTCAAGAGTGGATGATAAAATAACAATATTTATGATGTTTCAAAAGGTGAAATCGCAGTACTGTTGAGTATACATTATATTTAGGAAGTAGACACCTAGTGGTTTAGACTTTTTAAATGACCACAGCAAGTTTCACTCACAAACTGCAGGCATCTTTTAATGGGGGCTCAAAGCATGCTTCCAAAGTTCTTCAGTCACAAGATAAAAGGTAATCTCCCCTCCTAAACTGTCTTTGCTGACACTTTGTCTAAAAGATTTCCATTTTGCTGACATGATTAGATCTGTATCTACAGGACTATAGCAGTTCGAAATAGGTCAGTTACAGGAGCGGTAAGAGGAGATGGGAGATGGCCGTCGCTCTCCAAGTAAGAGCTTTGCTACTTAACCTTTTGCATGTTTTGCATACTGGGGATGTTTGAAAACTAATCAAGTTATTAGTATACTTTTTTTTTTTGGGGGGGGGGGGGTGTGAACTCCCAAAATGCAGTATGCTGTGTTATGCACATTTTAATTTCGAAGTGCAATGGCTTCTATATGTTCCTTTGTCCTGGTTTTACTATAGAGATTGGGTCTCAAATACTATTGACCTAATTACTGAAGTCCCTTTCTTGTATTATCCTCGTAACTATTCTGTATTGATCGTGTGGCAGCTGCTCAAAATCTTCAAGTGCAAGTGGAACCAGTACAAAATCTCGTATTTGTTCCTCTCCATTTAGTTTCAGAAGCGAAGAAAGGGCAGCAAAACGGAGAGAGGCAAGTCTTACTATTAGTTTTCCTTGTGCTTTAAAATTTTCATGGTTTAAAATTGTACCAAGCTTGGCGTTTCCTTACTTGCTCCATTCCAGTTCTTTAAAAAGCTCGAAGACAAAAGGAATTCAAAGGAGGCAGAAAAATCACAAATGCTAATACAATCCAAGGTACAAATCGGACAAACTCATTAGATGTTGGCTTATGGATTTGGGAGTTAGCACTCGTGTAACTGATGAAACCTTGCCATTCCTGAGGCAGAGTTCCTAAATTGCTGACATGTTAACTAAGTCAAGAATCAATTTGGATGAGTTGCCTGATGTGATCTAGAGTACTATGTTATACAACATGCATACTTGGCCTCTGTGCATGTGAACATGCACATTATGAGTACTCGGTGTACATGTAAATTTTGTAATTATGCATAAATATTTGTTCTCTATGCCATGTGTTTCCTCAAATCTCCTTTGTATCTTTATGCAAAACCAATATTTGGCTTGACATGCAGGAGAAAGCAAAGAATGACCTGAATAAACTCAGACAGAGCACTGACTTGAAAGCTAGACCAAATGAAGATTTATACCATGGATCACAGTCTTCACACAATCACGCTGAGAAGGTTCTTATGTCTTAACCGACTTTCTTTTGATGCTGACTAGGATATAATGGAATTAACCATGCATCAAGTTATGTTGCTTGCCTTGAACATCATCTTGAACAGCTTAGCCATGACTTAAAACAGATTTTTGTTCTCCAAGCCACAATATAGAATTAAAGTTTGTCGTAAGTTAAATTATCAGTTCAATATATATATATATTTGTGATCCTATTTCTCTTGATGGTCAGAAGGTGCAGATGTGGACTTAACCCTGTCCTGATCT
>JBBYHM010000016.1:1048207-1072629 GCA_038381775.1 Adansonia rubrostipa | reverse complement strand
ATACTGTATATAATAAAATTATATTTATGAATAAATTATAATATTAAATTAAAAATAATTAATAAAATTATGTGGAGCTGGTGTAGCTATTAATTGTGTAATCAACATTCATAGGGATGGTAATAATATTTCAACATCTATATGAGAGTGAAGTGAAGATGGATAAAAACAATTCCCATGTTAGACTTATTCATAAATCACGTAGCTTATTCTGTCCAATCAGGATTGGATATAAAAATTTTTGTAATTCGAGTTAGCCAAACCAAGCTCGAATTATAGACTAAATAATAAAAAATATTTAAATTTAATTATAAATATTAATATAAAATAATTTTTAATATTATTTTAAATAACAAGTTGGACTTTAAGACTGATTCAAATATATATAAGAAAATAAAATATTTTTATAATTATTTAAGCTCGAGTTCCTTTGTCATTAATTTTTGTTATAAATGTAAAGGATTGGGCTGGAATTTCTACCCAAGCTGCCCCTGTCTTTGGGCCCTCATTATTGGGCTCCTTTTAGGTGCCCAAGTCAAAAATATAATTCATTTGCCTTCCGCATGGACTTTTTCGTCTTATAAATAATAATGCTTTGAACCTGTTTTTTTTTTTTTTTTGCAATTAAAAATTTAATCATTGATATTTTATATATTTTATTAAATTAATTACAATTAAAAATTTTTGAATTAAAAAAATTTTACAAATTATTTTTCATAAATTAATTTAATTATTATATATTTAACATAAATAAAAATAAAAACAATAAAAATGTTTGATCCTTATTGATTAATATAAATCCGTATTCATGGAATCAAAAAGAGTCGGTTAAAGAAAATTAACATTTCAATTTTTTAGTATAAAAAATTAAATATCTTTCATAAATAAAATATCTCTAATTCCATGTATTAAACACTCGTATGTAACTCTGTGATTCTTTAATTAATGAGGGAAAAAGATAATAAATTTAAGATTCTTATTTTATTTGATTAGATTCCGTACGATTTTATCATTCTAGTAATTTTATTTATAAAATCTAAAAACTTAATTAACAATAAATAAAATAATTTATCATATATATTAACGTACAATAAAATATTTCTTCATGACAATTATATATATATATATTGAGTTTGATTTTGATATATTACGGTAAATTTTTAAATTGTACAAATAATACTAGAAAATCTCTCATATATTTTGTTTTTAATTATTTTGTTAAAATTTTTTTATATCGAAATTTATTTTAAAAATAAAATATCTTATCTGAAAAATATAATAAATTTAATAAATAATAATTATTTTTAGTAAATAGCTATTTTTTAATTAAAAGATATTTAAAAATGAGTAATTATTTTTTAAATTAAAATTTTAAATACTATTTAATTTTAATTTTTTATTGTGATTTAAATTGAAGTTTTACTAAATTTTTTAATCAATTTATGTTATTTAATTCGTCATTTACTCATAGTCATATCAACTGTTCCAATTTATAAGAAACTTTGTAAATTAAAACGCATTTGAAAGTTAAAAACTTCCGAATATGTGTGTGTGTGTGTATATATATATATATATATATATATATTTGTTTTTGTTTTTAACGGGACAAGCCATTGATCGCATCTCATTGGAGCAACTTCGTCAGACGCACCAATGAAAAGGTAGCATGTATATATCAAAACAACATTAAAAATGAAAAAAAAATAATAAATACAACAAATAAATAAATACAAACGAAAAAAAAAATGGTACTAAATCTGCTGTGCGCACTTTGCAAATTCTCCTTCGAATCGAAGCTCAATAAGAATCTCATCAGCGTATCAATTCACTGTAGGATTTAAACTCAGGTCAAATCTATTGATCGGCCTTGATTCTAGGGTTTTTATCTATTCATTCCTTTTTTTTTAAGTTCTTTGGCTTTGGATTTTTTCTTGCAGATCTGATTCTTGTTATTAAAGAAGGAACTGTATCTAATTATTATGAATTTATATGATCACTAGAAATGTCTGAAATTAACGATTCGGAGAATTCTGGAGATCTTGATCAATCTGCGGCCAATCAGGTTTTTTTTTAATATATATATATATATATATATATAAATTGAAATCTCTGTTTTTTAAATACATTTTTTGTCATTGTTGGTAGGAAGATCTTTAATTTGATATTTTTTTTAATTATGATATATATTTTTTTAATTTTATCAATTTAGGAAGCCGAAGCCATTAAGTTGTATCATGTTGATAGCAAAGAAGATATGTTTATGGATGCTCCAGAAGAGTTGAATAATGATAATAAGGAAGCTGGAACGCCGACTGCTTGTGAAAACGATGCCATTTTAGATGAAAAACCAAATTCGGTAGCTAGACATTTTGATGGAATGAATAATGGTGCATACAATAATGAAGATAATGATAGCGATCACTTTGTCAATGAAATGGAACGACTTCGTGCTTTGCTGGAGGAAGCTGTTGAAGAAAAAGAGAAACTCGAAATGAAATACAAGGTCTAGTATGTGTGTGAATTGTAAAGATATTTTCATGTACTGGTCCATGATTTTTAGTTTATATAGTGTTACTTAGGTTTGAAGTATGTGCAGGAAGAGATGGAGTTGCTTTCGAGGGAGATTTATATGAAGGATCAAGAGCTTGAAGAGCTTAATGCCAAACTTATGAGTTCAGTAGCAGAAGCAAAGGAGGAGGTTAAAAACCAGCAATATGAGGTTGCACTGGAGAGGATTTTGGCTGCTCTTAGGCCGGTTGTAGATCAAGGAGATTTGTTGGGTGATTCTGGTGGAGAGCCGATTGACCTTGTTGAGAAAAACACATTGGCATTAATTGAGAAGTATAACCAGTTTCTTTCTGAAGTTAATCAACTTAGGCTGTGTTTGACAAAGGCTGAGTGCGATTTTGGTGTGCAGGAGTTTGGGGCTGTATTTGGTGTTGCCCGTGATGAGTTATTTGAGTTGAGGAGGAAGGAAGCAGAGCTGGTTGAAAACATAGCTCTTCTAGAAGATGAAAATAGGAAATTTCTTGAACAAGTTGAAAGTGAGAAAGCTAAGGTGGAGATGCTAAATTCCGAGCTTGGAAAAACAAAGGCAGAGCTTGAACAAGAAAAGATGAGGTGTGCTAATACTAAGGAAAAGCTGAATATGGCCGTGACGAAAGGGAAGGCATTGGTTCAGCAACGTGATGCTCTGAAGCATTCTCTAGCTGATAAAACTAGTGAGCTTGACAAATGTCTAGCTGAATTGCAGGAGAAGTCTAGTGCTCTAGAAGCTGCTGAATTACACAAGAAAGAGTTAGTGAAATGTGAAAATTTGGTTGTGTCATTGCAAGAATCACTCTCGGAAAAGACCTTGATTCTTGAGACATTTGAACACATTCTATTCCAGACTGATGTACCTGAGGAGCTCCAATCAGTGGATATTGTCGGAAGAGCTAGATGGCTGGCTAATGAAAGAAATGAACTGAAGAGTGTTTTGCTGGACTTCTACAGATTGAAAGACACAATTTGTGCAATTGATTTACCTGAAAATGTCTCCTTTTCTGATTTAGATTCTCGCTTGGCTTGGCTTAAGGAATCCTTTTACTGGGCTAAAGATGAAATAATTATGTTGCAAAATGAAATTGCCAGAACAAAGGAAGCTGCACGTGATGAGATAGATCACTTGAGTGTTTCACTTTCGACTGTACAACAAGAGAAGCATTACATTGAGGAAGAGTTAGATCAACTCAGAAGTAAACATGAGGAAATTGTTGGCCTGGCGCATCAGATATCATTGGACAAGGATCAGTTAGGTGCTTCGCTTGCAGCAGAACTAGCAGAGAAGGATTATATTAAAAAGGAGCTGGACAACCTCTCAGCTGAATATGAAAATGTAGTTGAGAAGGTCCATCAACTTTCGTCGGAGAAAGATCAGATGCTCCGGATGTTGGTAGAGGCTTCTGGAATGATGATGATGGATCAAGAAAGGATTGAAGAGACTTCTGCTTATCTACCCATGCTAATAGATAGGTTCTTTAGGAAGGTACAAGAACAAACGAATGCATCTTCAGAGACTCCTGTAGAAGCAGAACTATTTGAAAAGCTTCAAAGTCTTTTCTATGTTAGGGATCTGGAGTTGACTCTTTGTGAAGAAATACTAGAAGAAGATATGATGGTGCGGTCACAGCTAAATGATCTGTCAAATCAGTTCAGAGTGACTTCTCAGGAACTTTTTGCACTGAAGGAGGAGAAAGATGTTCTGCAAAAAGATCTTGAACGATCAGAGGAGAAATCTGGTATGCTGAGGGAGAAGTTATCAATGGCAGTTAAGAAAGGAAAGGGATTGGTTCAAGATAGGGAAAATTTGAAACTTCTTCTGGAGGAAAAGAACTCAGAGATTGAGAAGCTGAGGCTTGAGTTACAACATGAAAAATCTACAGTTGCTAACTGCAGGGATCAGATCAGTACTTTGTCTACTGATTTAGAGCGCATCCCAAAGTTGGAGAGCAACCTTGCGGCTATGAAAGATGGAAGGGATCAACTTGAGAAGTTATTATTTGAGAGCAATAGCAGGTTGCAGAGAGTAGTTGAATCTATTGATCGCATTGTCATTCCAGTTGATTCTGCATTTCAAGAGCCTGTAGAGAAGCTGGACTTTCTTGCTGGGTATATTGGTAATTGTCTGACTGCCAATACACGGACTGAACAAGACTTGAGTGAAGTAAAGGAAGAGGCTAGTAGCCTGGCTTTCAAGTTAGCAGAGGCCAAAGCAACAATGAAGTTACTGGAAGACGAATTGGATGCTGCAAAGAATGATTTGTCTCAACTTGCTGAAGAGAAGAAGGACATGGAAGTTGGTAAAAAAAATATAGAAATAGAGTTGCAGAAAGCAATCGAAGAAGCTCATTCACAAACTCACAAGTATGCTGAGATTTGTGAGGCTAGAAAGTCACTTGAAGAGGCATTGTCACTGGCAGAAAATAAAATTTCATTTCTAGTCAGTGAGAAAGAGGAGGTTGAAGGTAGCAGAACTGTATCAGAGATGGAACTGGAGAAAGTGAGAGAGGAAGTTGCTGTTCAGACCAGCAGACTCACAGAGGCATATAACACTATAAAGTCACTTGAAAGTGCACTTTCTCAGGCAGAGATGAATGTTGCTTCACTAACTGGACAATGTAACAATTCACGAGTAGAAGTAACCAACTTGGAGAATGAGCTGAAGAAACTAAAAGATGAAACTGAAATCCAGGCTAGGGAGCTGGCAGATGCTGGCATAACCATAAAATCGCTTGAAGATGCATTGGTTAAGGCAGAAAATGACTTTTCTGCACTTCAAGGCGAAAAAGGAACTGCTGATTCACTTTCGACTGTACAACAAGAGGAGCATTACATTAAGGAAGAGTTAGATCACCTCAGAAGTAAATATGAGGAAATTGTTGGCAAGGTGCATCAGATATCATTGGACAAGGATCATTTAAGTGCTTCGCTTGCAGCAGAGCTAGCAGAGAAGGATTATATTAAAAGGGAGTTGGATGATCTCTCAACTGAATATGAAAATGTAGTTGAGAAGGTCGATCAACTTTCATCAGAGAAAGATCAGATGTTGCAGATGTTGGTAGAGGCTTCTCGAATGATGATGGTGGATCTAGAAGGGATTGAAGAGACTTCTTATCTACCCATGCTAATAGATAGGTGCTTTATGAAGGTAAAAGAACAAGCAAGTGCATCTTCAGATACTCCTTTTGTAGAAGCAGAATTATTTGAAAAGCTTCAAAGTCTTTTCTATGTTAAGGATCTGGAGTTGACGCTTTGTGAGGAAATGCTAGAAGAAGATATGCTGGTGAGGTCAAAGCTAAATGATCTGTCAAATCAGTTCAGGGTAACTTCTCAGGAACTTTTTGCACTGAAGGAGGAGAAAGATGTTCTGCAAAAAGATCTCGAACGATCAGAGGAGAAATCTGGTCTGCTGAGGGAGAAGTTATCAATGGCAGTTAAGAAAGGAAAGGGACTCGTTCAAGATAGGGAAAACTTGAAACTTCTTCTCGAGGAAAAGAATTCAGAAATTGAGAAGCTGAGGCTTGATTTACAACGTGAAGAATCTACAGTTGCTAAATGCAGGGATCAGATTAATACTTTGTCTACTGATTTGGAGCGCATCCCCAAGTTGGAGAGTGACCTTGCAGCGATGAAAGAAGGAAGGGATCAACTTGAGAAGTTCTTATTTGAGAGCAATAGCATATTGCAGAGAGTAGTTGAATTGATCGATAGCATTGTTATTCCAGTTGATTCTGCATTTCAAGAGCCTCTAGAGAAGCTGAACTTTCTTGCTGGGTATATCGATAATTGTCTGACTGCCAAGACAAGGACTGAACAAGATTTGAGGGAAGTAAAGGAAGAGGCTAGTAGCCTGGCTGTCAAGTTAGCAGAGGCCCAAACAACTATGAAATTACTGGAAGATGCATTGGCCATTGCCAAGAATGATTTGTCTCAACTTGCTGAAGAGAAAAGGGTCATGGAATTTGGTAAAAGAAATATAGAGATAGAGTTGCAGAAAGCAATCGAAGAAGCTCATTCTCAAACTAACAAGCTTGCTGAGATTTGTGAGGCTAGAAAGTCACTTGAAGATGCATTGTCACTGGCAGAAAATAAAATTTCATTTCTTATCAGTGAGAAAGAGGAGGTTCAAGGTAGCATAGCTGCTTTAGAGATGGAAGTGAAGAACGTGAGAGAGGAAGTTGCCATTCAGACCAGCAGACTAACAGAGGCATATGATACTATAAAGTCACTTGAAAGTGCTCTTTCGCAGGCAGAAATGACTGTTGCTTCACTAACTGAAAGAAGTAACAATTCACAAGTGGAAATAACCAACTTGGAGAATGAGCTGAAGAAACTAAAAGATGAAACTGAGGTCCAGGCTAGGGAGGTGGTAGATGCTGGCATAACCATAAAATCACTTGAAGATGCCCTGGTTAAGGCAGAAAATGACTTTTCTGCCGTTCAAGGCGAAAAAAGAACTGCTGATCGGGAAATATCAACCCTTAACTCCAAACTGACTGCATGCATGGAAGAGTTGGCTGGAAGCAAAGGGAGCTCAGCAAGTAGATCCATAGAGTTGCTTGGTCATCTCAATAATCTTCAAATGCTTGCCCAAGACCAAAGTTTGTTGTTTACTATGAAACAATGCTTTGACAGGAACTTGAAGCGCCTGAAAGATGTGGATCTTACCATTAAAAGCACAAGGGAGCATTTGTTTGACAAGGGTTTGGAACTGCTGCTAGATTACCCACTCATGCAGGTATGCCTGACTTTCCTTTTTCTTTGAGCTTATTGTCTTCTGGACAATGAATCGCTTTTTTTCCTTGACTTCCTGAATGAGTAAAGAAATTTATTATTGATTTTTAATTGTCTGTTTTCATTTATCGCAGGATATTGCTCATCTGGCTGGACGTTTCTCTGATGATATTGATAATACTGTGAAGACTGAGAATGATGAAGCAAATGCAGTAAACGCTGATGATGTTTCTTCATGTGTTAGAAGGGTTGCAGAAGGGTTCCAGTTACAAAATAAAATCCTTGCCGATAGATTTGAAGGTTTTTCAAACTTCCTAGATGAGTCAACAGCAGCCCTGTTAAGAAAATTACAGGCCACAAGGGATGAGGTAAAAAGTATGGTCGAGAATATGGAATCCTTGGAACAAAATGTCAGAAACCTGGAATTGCGTGAACAAGAACAGGAGAAGGCTATAGCCATGTTAGAGAATCAAGTTGAAATTTTACTCTCTGCTTGTAGAGATGCAATTGGAGACCTGCAGTTTGAAGTTAAGGGCACTTTTATAGAACTTAGCTCTGTTCCTGGCCTTGAAAAATTGAACCATGGTTTGCATCCAGAAGCAGGAGAATTTTTTGGACATGACATGGCTCAGCTAGAGGTTGGTGGCAGCAAATATGCTCAGACAGCCGAGAAATTGTTGACTGCTACTAGAAAAGTTCAAAGTTTGGTGAAGTTTTTCGAAACCACAAGTAAAGCAGCGGCCAAAGTTGTTCATGATTTGGAGAATGAATTGGAAGACACTAGAAAAGCCTCCGAAAAAGCCATTGAAGAAAGAGATGTATATCAAAGTAGGGTTTTCAAATTGGAGAGTGATTTAGAAGCATTGGAAGATTCATGCAGAGAAATGAGGCTTAAGGTAGATGATTATCAAGCCAAAGAGGCCAGATGGAAAGAAAAAGAGGCAGAACTTTTGTCATTGTATAATAACTTGTTGATGAAAGAAAAAGGTAAATCTCTACCCTCTCACTTTGTTAATCTTTGTTTACTTGATTGTTAATTGCAAATACTCTTTATTAAGTTGATTTTTATTGTTTCAGAAGCTGAGGAGCCTCTCCTTTCTGCATCTGAATTAAGAACTATATCGGACAAGCTAAGTGGGATTGAGATTCCTCTTGTAGAGTCTGAAGACCTGGAACCCCATAGCTCAGCTGATGTTAAGAAACTGTTTTCTATTATTGATAGTTTCACTGACTTGCAGAATCAAATAGATTTACTATCTTATGAGAAGAAAGAACTACAGTCTACACTGTCAAGACAAATTCTTGAAATCGAGCATCTTAAAGAAGAAATTGGAACACATATTAGAAATAAACCAGACTTAGAAGAGATGAAAACAGAGTTCTCTGAGGCTACATTTGGTTTGGAAAAGGTTATTGTTGTGTTGGGAGGTAAAGAGTTTATTGGAGGCCAAAATTCTGTTGGTATGAGAGCACTTTTGCCCGTTTTAGAAAAGCAGGTTAATGCCCTATTAGTAGAGGCTGAAAATTCAAAATCCAGAGCACAGGAACTTGGTAACAAGTTGCTTGGAAGCCAAAAGGTCGTGGATGAATTGTCAACTAAGGTTAAGTTACTTGAAGATTCTCTTCAGGGTAGGACTGCTCAGCCTGAGATTGTCCAGGAAAGGAGCGTCTTTGAAGCACCTTCTGCACCCACAGGGTCAGAAATATCCGAAATTGAAGATGCGGTAAATAATCTTTTACACATTTCCATAATTAATTTGACTTATTAACTTGATCTTTTTGCTGTCAACTGACTGTGGTTTGAAACATAGACTGTTAGCTTGTTTTGTTCACTTAGCATTTCAGACATGAAGAGTTCAATTTTTATGCAGATCTAACCGTCTAAGATGAAATTTTGGAAACATGTTTTTTTCTTTAAAAAAAAAAATTGGGGTTTAGGGTGCTTGCTTTGAGTGTAGATTGTGAGGCCAATAGAGTGTATTTTTTAGAATAATTTATCTTAGGAGATATATTATTATGCATGGCAGTTTATATAGACCTCTAGCTTTCTCTTATCAATAGCTTCAAAATTTAAATGTATGGATTGGCTCTTTAGTTCTAGTGAAATGTAATATATATATATATATATATATTTTTTTTTTTTTCTCTTTCTGAACGAATATGCTTCATTATTGCCGTACCATGTTGCTTTATGGCAGATTTATTTCTTTGACCATATGTCTAGCGAACTTGGAGAACTTAATTATGAAATTTTCATGTATGTAATATTTGATTCTTCACTTGAGCTTTTATATATATATATATATATATGTTTATATTTATTATAGCAATGAATCCTTTCGTGGACAAAATTATTAGAACATCTTCAAGTGATGTTTTTATATTGAATCCTCTTGTTGAGAATGATACATGACGGTGGATGAGGATTTGAGTATGACTTCCCAATGGGACTTTGTGTGAATACGGATGCAGATAGTTTTTTTTTTTTTTTTTAGGTATTTGAAGCTGCCAGTTACTGAATCCTAGTCAGTGGAATTAAGAAACCAGCATTCTACCATCAGATCAGATGGCTGCTGGCAGAAATCATTTTTTGTTAAACGTGTTTGATGAAATATTATGGAAAACATTTGAATTAGTTTGTGGTAAGTGGTAACTAGTGGTAGAGAAAAAAAAAGTGGCACTAGTAGTGGACTTTTAATGCGTGATCATTTTGATTCGTTGTATTGTCAATATACTGGATGATGTTGATCCCAAATAAAATACTTTCATAAATTTGAAGCATCTCTCGAACTTTCTCTTCTCTCACATTTAAAGCTGAATGCTGGATTTCTCAATAGTCAGTACACTTCTTGGACTCATATCTGTTTGCTCTAGTGATGTATGATACATCCCTGCAAACTTTGCTCTTAAGGAATTTAATTGCTTTTTGATCTTGTTATTCAGGGATTACTTGGAAAGAATACAATATCTCCCGTTGCCTCAGCTGCTCACGTGCGAACTATGCGAAAAGGATCAACTGACCATCTTGCACTCAATGTTGACTTGGAAGCTGATCGCTTGATCAACACTGAGGAAACTGATGAAGACAAAGGTTGGCATTCTCGAATTTCTTTTTTAGAAAAATAACTTCTGATCGATACAGGTCTTGGAATTTGCAGAACTTAAGAATGTGTCCTTTCTATGACAGGTCATTTGTTCAAGTCGCTCAGCACATCTGGCTTCATCCCAAAACAAGGAAGGCTGATTGCAGATCGAGTTGACGGAATATGGTATATATTCAACCCAAGAGGAAAGGAATTTTTTTTTCCTCTAGAGAGTTTAATGTCCTTGCTTACTATACACATTTTATTTGTTTGTAATGATCGTACATCTGTTTTTAATTGCTATAGGGTATCTGGTGGCCGAGTTCTAAGCAGTCGCCCGAGAGCAAGGCTTGGCCTTATTGCCTATTGTCTTCTCCTGCATATATGGCTACTGGGAACCATTGTGTAACGAAGTTTGTGATCATCAACAACGGCATACCATTTCTGTATCTGCTTCTTAATATTGTATCATAGATAAACATCGTAGTCGATTCTTTCCCATTTTTTTGTCTTTCCCTCGTCTAACTCTTCTCAACATGGTGCCTAATAGGTTGGTATACAAATTCTCGCCATTGTATACATTCTCTGCGATAGTATTTTTAGTAACCTCAGAGAATGCAAGGTTCGTACTTTCAAAGGTAATAATCCCATTGTGCCACTGTTGTCTGAAGTGGAAAAATTGTGCATATTGCAATTTGTGATAGATCAATATCATAGACAAGGTTCAGATATTAAAGTATGTTCTTCACAGTTTTGTCCTGCTAATCATTTTAGGTTACATTATTGCCCTTCAAGTTGTCCTTTTGAGGTCAAATTACATAGTGATAAATTGAAGATCGGTTTTAGCTGCCAATAGTGGAACGCTTTGGATAAGGTTCTATGATTCTGGACTAGGAATGTACTGAAGTAGGACTTCAAAGAGTAAGAAGTTCAAGGTCAATTTGTAACTAATGATTAAATATTCAATTTGAGCTTGATAGTATTTTATTTTCAAAGTTCGAGCTTGATTCGAGATAAATTATAAAAAAAATAAGTTTGTTTGATTTGACTTATTTATTTATTAAAAAATAATTTTGATTTTCATGTTTGATTTTAAATTTGATATTTGTATTTGAGTTTGAGTACGAAATTATATTTTTATTTTTAATAATCAAAAATAATAAAAAATATATTAAAAATTTTAAAAAAATCAAACTTATGAATTACTTGAATAAAATATTAAGATATTTAAATTTAATTTAATTGATAACTTAAATTACTTGATTTAATTTGAATTTAATTTGATTTAGTCTACACCTCATTATGCCCGCCAGTTTTCATAGTAGCTTTCCAAGGATTCAGTTTAAAATTCTTGAATCATAAATCGCTGTTGATAATCATCATTAAAAAAAAGGGGAAAAGGGAAAAGAGCAAACGAGAATCTGATTTGCACGTGGTTAGGAACAAATAGAAGAGGAATGCTATTCTCGAAATACGAAACCATAGTGTCAAAACTTTCTGAGCTATCTAGAAATCGAATGTCACGTAATCGAATCAAAATTAAATGTTTAGTCATAAAATTTTTATTACTTGCTATCAGCGTGTTTGATAAAATTCGCAACACGTCTTTCAAGTTTCTTTGAATTTGTTGTTATTGTTAACACTTACAAAATGCAACACTACGAACAAGAGATATTGAATTTCTCTCTTAGATGACTATAGGAATAGAGAGGAATAACAAAAAAGTAAGATGATTTTTAGTATATATTTCTTTTTTCAATTTTATACCTATTTATAAGTGACGTAATCTAATTAGATTTAAAAAGATAAAATCTTTTAAAATTTAAATTCTAAATTTAGATTCTGAAAATCTGGATAGTCACATTGGATAACAAATTTTGAAATTTAAATATAATATCTTATTCAAACTAGATTCTCTTTCTCTTCAAGTGGTATTATGAAAATAATATCTCATCCACCTTGAATATTAATTATGTATCATATTTATGCACCGTGTATCAATGCACGACAACCGATATATTGGTATACGTATGTTGTATTTATACACATAGATTAGCCTATTAATATCCAACAATCCCTCACATGATTAGAAATTATCTGAATAAGATGATAAACTTACTCAGAATATGATGAGAATAACTAAAAAAGTTATTGCATCAAGATTGGTAGCTTTTGGCCTTGAACCTTCCATAGCGACAATTATCTGATTTACTCAGCTAACTAGTGAACTTAATGTCTTGAACTATCTAGCCTTTCTTGTAAACTAAGACCATAGGTGTTATTAGTCCCTCTTTAAACATCTTTGGTTCTTACAGTTGTGTTCATTTTGGCCCTAAACACATCTTGGTTTCAAAGAGTACTCTAGAGAATTTAGCCTTATCAATTCTTATAGAAATGGTCACGTTTCAAACTTATATAGATGATTTCTTATCAAGCGTATCATGCAATACCTTACTTGATTTTATCAAGTTATAAGAATCATTAAAAACATAGCTTAAACACCTTTATAGGTAGCACTAATTCACTATAGGAATGGGTAAGAGTGTTTAACTCTTTCAGTGCTCTCTCTAAGTTAACATATTGCGGTTGTCCCTTTGAACCTAGTAAGATCTCTAGTGAACTAGGTGAGGTTGCCATTATGTAACTTTTAATTTATAGGCTTAAGTCCCATTATGCTCCATGATTTAGCAACTTACTCTCTTGTTAGGCCTTTCGTAAATGGATTTGCAATATTATCCTTTGATTTCACATAATCAATAGAAATGGTTCCATTTGAGAGCAATTGTCTCACGATATTGTGTCTTCAGTGAATATCTGAAGACTCACCATTATACAAAGAACTTTGTGCCCTACTAATTGCAGATTAGCTATCGCAATGTATACATATTGCTGGCACAAATTTAGGCCCTCATGGAATATCTTCTAAAAAATTTTAAAGCCACTCTGCTTTTTCTCCAACTTTAGGTAAAGCAATAAACTCATATTCTACTGTGGATCTAGCTATGCATGTTTGTTTAGAAGAGTTCCAAGATACTGCAGCTCTTCCGATAGTAATAACAAATCCATTAGTGGATTTCGAGTCTTTAGTATCGATATCCAATTTGCATCACTATATCTTTCTAGTATAACCAGATATCTTGTATAGTGTAATCTATAATTTAAGGAGTATCTTAGATATCTAAGTACTCTCACAATCGATTTCTAGTGATTTTGTCCCAGATTACTTGTAAATCTACTTAGTTTGCTTACTGAGTAGGCTATGTCCGGTCTTGTACAGGTCATCAGATACATTAAGTTACTAATTATACGTGAATACTCAACTTGAGATATTGCGTTACCTGTATTCTTCCTTATATGTAAATTTACATCTCTGGGTGTTTTCGGCTATATTGGTATCATTTTGATTAACCCTACTAAAGATCTTGTTCATATTATGATCCTGAGTCAATACCAAGTCATTTTGTGATTTATAAATTTTAATTCTTAAAATCACATCTGCTATACCCATATCTTTCACATCGAACTTATTGGCCAACCATGATTTGGTCGCTTTAATGTTCTCATTATTATTACCTAAGATTAACATATCTTATATTTGTAAATAAACAATGACATACCCTTTATCCTTATACTAATGTATACATATTTATTACATTCATTAATGTGAAACCCATTTGACAACATTGTTTTGTCAAATTTTTGATGCTATTGTTTCTGTGCTTACTTTAAACCATATAATGATTTAACAAGTCTACACATTTTTCTTTCCTGATCCGAAACTACAAACCCTTTAGGTTGTTCCATATAGATTTTTTTATCTAATTCTTTATTTAAGAAAGCAGTCTTAACATCCATTTGACGTATCTCGATATCGTTAAGAGCTGCAATAACTATTAACATTTGAATGGAGATTATTCTCGTAACTGGTGAGTATGTATCGAAGTAATCGAGCCCTTCTTTTTGCTTATACCCTCTAATAACAAGCTGGGCTTTATACTTGTCTATAGATCCATCGCCTTCATCTTCTTCTTAAATGTTCACTTGGATCCCAACGGTTTATGCCTTTGAGAGAAGATCCACCAATTCCTATGTATGATTTTGCATGGTGGATTCTATTTCATTATTAACGACCTCTTTTCTGAACGGTGTTTCTAGAGATAACATAGCCTCTTTAAATATTTAAGGTTCCTTTTCTAAAAAAGACATTAGAAAATCCTAACCATAAGTCATCAGTACTTTAGCCCATTTACTTCTTCAGGGTTCTATCCGTTCCTTCTCATCCGTTTATCGATCACTACTCAAGTCCTTATGGGTTCTTTTCGTAATCTTTTTTTCTTGTGTTCCCTTGTAGGGAAATACATCTTCAAAAAACAAAGCTTTCTTCAATTCAATAATCATGTTGACATGAATGTCAAGAATGTTCGACTTATACACAAAAAAAAAAAGATAAGTCACACTGCTATTTGCATATCTAATGAATACGTAATTTTACACCTTTAAATCCAATCTTGACTTTTTAAAGTGGAGGAATCGCTGCCTTGACAAGGAAGAGGAAGAAAAAGAATTTTAACTGTAATCTCAAAGTAGGTTAGTCGTTTCATTCCGGGGAAAAAAAAGCGAAAGATATTTTCATATTCGTGCTCCACTTCCAGCCTTCCTCATCCTGCTTGCTTAGAGTCCTTAACATGACCTTATATCATTTTGAGCGTTTCTAGATCCTATTTCCATTTTTGGGTAATTTGATACCTTCTATTTGCAATCTATTGGGTACCTAGAAAACTGCAGTAATAAGGTTAAGACCCTTCTTTTTATTTTTCTTTTCATTTTTTTTCTGGTTTATATGTTCATCAATCATCACTTGTCGTTTAGTAGCTTCACTAACTTGACTTTCTTTGGTTCAACAACATGACCAACCAACTAGTTTCTAATTGCGACTTCTAATTTTTCTTGGCAAACCACTTTGTAAGACGTATATCCTAATTTGTAATCTGCAGGTATCTCACGTTAGATCGATGGAAGGATAGCCCATTCTTGATCGCTCCATGGAAGTATTATCATGTATTGCATTTAAGCTTCCTCCTTCAAAGTTCCTTTTTTTTCTTCTCTTTTTTTTGTGCCTTTAATCAATGCAATTAATAATTCTCCGCTGAGTTTGAAATTATTAAATTAAATAAATAATTTATAAATAATAAAAATTAAATATTATATAAATATTTATATTTTTTAATTATTTTATATAATTAAAAAAAAACTATTCAAATATTTTATATATGATTTTTCTTTCACTACATAAAAAGAAATTGGGTGCCCCAGATAAAAATAAATAAATAGGGGCCTAAAACCCCTATAAGCCCGCCCTTAAGCGCACTGTTCTATACCGACTGAGAAATTTGAGGACGAAGCTAGAACCTTTCTGTTGAAAGCATGGTTAAAAACTAATTAACTAAAAAGGGGAGGTCCCATGCCCGTGTCTCAGACGAGTTTGATCCGTGTGGAAAATCGAAACCTTTTCTGATTTCCCCGCCCGCCTTTAAACCCTCGAAAACCCCGTAGCTATAAATCCCACTCACCTTTGAATTGTCATCCATCGCATCTTCATCATAATCATCCATCAAATTCCATCCATTAGATCTCTATTTTAATTTTCCTTACAACTTCTTCAGTTACTCTTCAATCATGTCATCTGTAAGATTCTCTTCCTCTTCTTTATTTTTCCCCCGCAAGAATCTCCTTTTTCTTTCTGGGTTTTCTGCTCTATGTTGCTTTTGTTTCAATTTCTTTTATCAAATGTTGAAAGAAAAGCAATTTTTGTTATTAATTTGAGAATTGACAGCTTTTCCCTTCTTTTTTAAAAACATTCTTTTTTGCGGAAAACGAATGAAACCAAGAACGAGCACTAAAAAAGGGAATGGCATCATTACATTGAAAACCCATTGTTTTTCATTCAATAATTTGTTCATCTTTCATGTTTTGCAGTATTATAAAGGACAGCCTCTGCCAAAATTTGGTGAATGGGATGTAAATGACCCAGCATCAGCTGAAGGATTTACTGCCATATTTAACATAGCTAGAAATGAGAAAAGAACCGGTGGCAATGTTACAGTTATAGCCACTGAGGTTTCAAAATCAAAGCAAAAACAAGGTGCATGTAAGGGGAAAAGAAAACATAAAAGTCCCAATAAGGTTAGCCCTTCAATTCAAAGATTTTCTTCAAGGAATTCAATCAATGTTCCCTCTCTCACACAAATCCCTCGATTACTAACTTATTTTTTTCCCCTTTCAATCCAATGCAGAGAAAATGGTTTTGCTTTGCTTGAAAGTTTGGAAGAAAATCAGTCAACTTTATGACCCAGAAAAAAAAAAACAAAAGACATGCCGCAGATGTCCTGAGCTGATATTCTACTTTGATAGTTGATATCCATATTTCCATTTTGTTCTTTTTTGGTTAATGTTTTTTTAGTGCCTAGCGTTTCCATGTTTTTCATGGAATTTTTCTATGCACTTTTCTTTACTATTATTATTATTATTAGTAGAGTATATGTGTTTTCCATGTGTGAGGAGGCGATTGTAATGCCACAGTTTTGCACATTTTTTAGTTGGGATGCCTTCCTGTATTAGTAGAATTTGGGTGAGTTCAGATTTGATACCGACAAATTCAAACTCTTTTTAAAATTTTTTTTATATAATTAAATGATTATATTTTATATTAATATTTAAATATATATAATTTATATTAATATTTAAATATTTATATTTAATATTGATATAAAGTAATTCCATTTATACAATTTTAATTCTATTGCGGAATTTGCTCCAAAAAGAAAAAAAATAAATTCAATTGCAGAAAATTGGGTGAGAAGTGAAAAGTGCAAGCAACAATAAATATGTAAAGGCCAAAATTAACAGACACTAGCCAATGAGTCGATGACACGTGCGTGAATCATGGGGCTTTCTTGTTAATCATTTAATTCCGACAAATGATGAGTAAGAAACTTGGACCAATTTCATGAGATTTTTTTCATTCATTAATATATTTAAAATTTTAATTTTAATATTTAAAAAATATATTTAAAATTTTAATTTCAATATTTATAATTCTCTCTTTAATATTCACATTACCAGTTTACCACCTTCACTGTATAAAAAAACAATAAAAAAAACTAGTAATCATTCCTTAAAGAAAAAGCCACGTGTATAGTTGCAGACACTAAAAAACAATTGGGAAGTCCTTGATTTCGGCAAATATGGCTTTGGTTAGTCATTAGTCAAAGAAAGCCTTCGCAATTATCCACCAAAAAAAAAAAAAGCCTTCGCGTGGAAATGGAAACAGTGGTGACTCGTAGGGGAAGAAAACGAGGACACTGCCGTGTTTTTCACATCCAAGGACTTATCAAACTACAATTTTTTTCTTACTTCTTCTTCTTCTTCTTCTTTTTTTTTCCAACTTATATTATGTCATGAAAATGAAGAATTACAATTTAATTTCTTTATTTGATCTATTACGTATCATATGTTGAAGCAAAAAAAACAATGGCAAGCTGTGCCGACCACGGTCGCTGCCCCTCCGATTATGTAGCCGTTGCTATAGCCATCTTCTCCATGATCCTGTACGTTCTTTTTTTTTTCTTTTTTCTAAATCTTTTATTAAAAACCAATTTTTTATAACTGATAAAAGATTTCATTTTTGATGTTAATGTTCATTGCTTTCTTAGTTTTACATGGTTAGTTTTGTTTGGTGATTCATCTGTTTGATGTTTTGCCTCAGTGGGATTATTTTCCTTTTTCTAACTGTTTATATTTCTGGTCTTTGCCTTTTCCTTTTCTGCAGACTTATTGTGAGGTCTAGTTTTCCGTTTTTGATACACAAGGTTCCGAGTCCAAAAGGCGGTGCCTTTTGGATTCCGGTCATTCAAGTTGTTGCCAGCTTCAACTTTCTGTTATCAATTGTGGTACGGCAATTTTAGACTTCAATTTCCTTTGTTGCTTGTATATCTGCAATAAATGACTTCATTAATTGTTAGTGTTAAATTGTTAACCATATGCTCTTACAGATGTCTGGTAATTTCCTTAAATACAGAAAGAGCCATTGGTGGCTGTCTTGCTATGTTTGGGCAGGTTATAAATCTTTAAATTACTTTTCAATTTGCTTTATATTTTTCCATGAAATAGTCTAAAGTATGCTTTGATTTCAGTATGGATTGAAGGTCCACTTGGATTTGGTTTGTTGACGAGCTGCCGCATCGCGCAGGCCTTTCAACTATACTATGTATTTGTCAAGTAAGTGGATATTTTGCTATTTGGGAGATTTTAAGACAGGTTTTAAAGACTGAAAATAGACAAATGAAGGAAGCGAGAATTGATTTACGGACCATTGGTCTCTTCAAGCGGGCAGAAACATGGTGGTTAAATTGTTCTGCAATGCTTGGTTCTGTAAATTTTATGTGAAACGGGTTCAGTCATAGGCCTTCCTGTAATTTTTGAATCAATGAATTTAACCGCATTTTTCTACTTTGAAACCTTGCAATGGAGCAAATTTCTACATGCTTAACCTGATAATATATTAGATTCTGCTGCCAAACCACAAGTTTGCATCACATTGCAGTGTTTAGTTGTGTGAGAGGTGTTATTATCTGTTTAAACATGCGTTTTAGCAAAAATTGGTTAGTTAATATGTTGATGATTTTTTTCAGGAGGCATTTACCACCAATCAGATCTCATATTGTTCTTCCACTAATCGTCTTGCCATGGATCGCTGGTGCTGCATGTAAGAATCTTACAAACCTACCTATTTTATCAAGTTGAACAAACTGCAATGAAGTTAATTGCCCTTTTAGCAAAACCTTCTCCAAAAGAGTTGTTTCGTTTGTTTATCTTAACTTATTTATACTGTTAACAGATATCCTGAATTAATATATGCAATTGTCGTCTACAAATATCAGGGAGCTTAAAAGTATCATGCAGGAGCATCGACAAATAACAGTTTTATTTCATTTAGGATTTTGTTTAAGATAAAGTTTATATTTTTATTTTAAGAAGTCTAGTTTAATTGGATTATTGTTTAGGATAAGAGTTCTATTTTACTTTAGGATAAGTTTTATGATTAAGTTTAACTAGTTTTCTTCTAGGAATAAGAAGTCTTGTGGGAGTAGGAGTTCTAGTTTATTTATATGCATCTAGGTAGTTGCTACAATATATTCGATTATTATTTTACTATTCTATCTAAAATGTTTCTTTCTAGAACCTAAACCTCTGTATAAAGTTATCTTTCTGGACTATTTTCAATTCTTTTGTGTTCTAGCTATTCCTATCATCCCCACCCTGCATCAATTTGGTAATCAGAGCCATGGCAGGACGTGCAAGGGGTCGTGGAAAAGGGAATCAAGAACAGCAAACAGTGTTGATCGAGTTGAGGCACGTGGTGGAGGATTTGTCGCAAGCTGTACAAGCTTTGCAACGACAAACATATGTGGGAGCCCGAATGAAGATACTGGAAGTTGACCACATTCCTTTTGACCTGCCAGAAGGTGGTCTTGAAGATGTCTCAGATGAAGGAGAGCTCGAGAACCCTTTCCATATTGCTGGACCTGCAAACTTTGTAGTACGAGGTGGATTGGAAGAGTGGTTGTTACATGCTCTAGAGTTGAATGGTATAGGAGAAGTGAATAATTTCCATGTGGAGTTACTCGAGGAAGATTCTTGGATTGGGGAGCTATTGTAGAAACTTATTTTGAAGTAGAAGATCTAGAATTGTCAGATCCAATTTATGATGAATATAATGACGATAAGGAGTATATAGATATATACCTTGCAGAAGGAGAATCCTTGATGCTCAGGAGGGTGATGACTACTGCTAGCTAAGATAATAAAAAGGATTTGAAGAATGAAGGCAGCAAGGTTATAAATAAATTTGGCAGTGATGAGAACTTTAAAAAATAACCTTTTGTAATTCAAGAGTTGTTGGAAGAGTTTGCTTTGTTAGTTAGTGACAACTTGAACACAGGGTTTACCACCAATGAAGAGCTTTCAAGAGGCTAGGGTGTGATGATGGAAAAGCTTTGGTTGATCCATGAAGAAGTACAAGCAGCTTTAAAGAAAAGCAAGGAGGCTTATGCAACTGCTGTCAATCAAAATGTGTGTTTCAAGGAATTGGAAAAAGGAGATTTGGTGCTAGTTCACTTGAGGAAGGAAAGGTTTCCTAAGAGTACTTACCATAAGTGGAAGTCTAAGTGAGTTTGGAACATGTAAAGTTTTTTCTAGCAGATACTGCCATTTTTTTCAACTGGGGGAGAATGATGCAGGAGCATCGACAAATAACAGTTTTATTTCATTTAGGATTTTGTTTAGGATAAAGTTTATATTCTTATTTTAAGAATTCTAGTTTAATTAGATTATTGCCTAGGATAAGAGTTCTATTTTACTTGAGGATAAGTTTTATGATTAAGTTTAACTAGTTTTCTTCTAGGAATAAGGAGTCTTGTGGGAGTAGGAGTTCTAGTCTATTTATATACATCTAGGTAGTTGCTACAATGTATTCGATTATTATTTTATTATTCTATCTAAAAGGTTTCTTTCTAGAACCTAAACCTCTCTACAACATTATCTTTCTCGACTATTTTCAATTCTTTTGTGTTCTAGCTATTCCTATCATCCCCACCCTGCATCAAAGTATATTTGTTTGGTTAATCCTTGACATCCCGTTTAATGTCCTTTAGTCATTTATTAGGTTCATGGTTTTAATAAAAAGCATGAAATTCTGTAAATTACGATGTGAGAGTGATGGGTGCAAATAACACTGCTGCTTTTTTAAGTACAGAAGTAGATATTTCTTGTTGACACTCTGGAATTTATGGATCTATCATCAAGTTTATTTATGATAATTCTTTTGGTTCTTTTCTGCTAAAAATCCAGTATAATTTTTATGATAATTCTTTTGGCCTTTTTCTGCACTTACTCCAATTTGATCCCTATTTTTAACTAAAGGAGTTACTGTGCTGTAGTTATTCACGTGAAGAAGCCTCTCAATTACAAATGTCACTTGGGAACTTACTGGATAATCCCAGTTATATGTCTCCACTCATTGTATGTAGCTGTTTTGGTCAGGTTCACAGCGGCAATTCGGCATATAGAGTTTAGGTTTGATGAACTCAGAGTCCTGTGGCGGGGAATACTCATCTCAACCTCACTAATTGGTATGTGTTTATCTAGGTTCCATACAAGGCGTACATTTCCTTCAGTTTGTTCTGCATATGTTGTGTATTACATTCTCATCACTGATGATAAAGGAACCCACAGTATTTATGATCAATTTGGCTGACAATAAATTTCTTTGTATGGATAATCTGGAAGTGACCAGTGGAATAAGAAGTCTATGAATAATCTGATTTCATGGTTGAAATTGATAATTATCAGGATTTTATGATTAAAAGTATTTTTCAAGGAATATAATAAGTTCTCTAGTGTTGAAAACTCTGTTAAAATCTGTTTCATTTTTTCAAACTCAAAGTTTAGTTGCAAACCGCTTACGCGCAACTGAGATGCTTTAGCATTTGTTAACATCTTGTTGAAAACAGAAATTGTGCTTTTGATGTTATGTACACTCTTTCTGTAACATTCGTGGTTCAACAACATGCTCCCTTTTCCTACAAAGCGAGTTGCATCTTTGAAAATATCAAATTCTCGAAGGTCCCCACAGTGTAAAAGTAATATGGAAATGGAAACTGTAGGAACCATTAAAATTGTAATTTTCAGCAAAAAGGCTTTGGTGCAACAAATAATGGTGCAATGTTTTCTTTTGATTGTTCCCAATACCTCTTGTTTGTGTAACTATGTTGACCTTCATTTTCTTACTTGTGCTCCATTGTTCTTCTCAGGAGTTTGGATTTCTGCTTACATCTTGAATGAAATTCATGATAATATCTCATGGCTTCAAGTGACCTCCAGATTTGTGCTTTTAAATATGGTAAGTTTGTCATTGATTCGTTCCTTTACCTCTTGGTGGGCTCGCCTGCATCATTAGTCAGTTGACATACAAGTTATTGAAGTCTTATGTTTTTGTGTGTTTGCTAACATGGTTCAGGTATGTTTCACAGGCAAGCATTCTTGTACTGGTTTTCTTTTCCATATCGATTTCACAGCCTCTGCTCACACAAATCAGCTTGATAAAAAGGGAACCTCTAGAATTCAAAACAATGTGTCAAGCTCTCGGCATACCAGATAGTGGACTGCTATTGCAGGGAGAACAGGCTGTCGTCATTGATCCTAATGAACCATTGGATAAGCTTCTTCTGGACAAAAGGTTCCGTCAGTCTTTTATGGCATTTGCGGATAGGTACTTCATACTTCCCTAAGCTGCAGTTAGTTAGATTAGGAACAGTTTCAGCTGTCCAAAAGAAAAGAAAGAGGAAAATGTTTTTCCCAGCAAAAATTCTTCACTATTATAAACCAAAGAACACATTATTTATGGCCTTAAAGGGTTAAAAGAAAATTTAAATTGAACTTGTTTCTTCTTGATCAACAGTTCTTTGGCTGGGGAAAGTGTGCATTTTTTTGAAGAGGTGCATGAGCTTCGCAAAATTCCAATAGATGACCCTGTGAGAAGGATCTACATGGCACGACATATCATTAATAAATACATAATTGCAGGTTTGTTATTATTATTGAGAAAGCACTGCTCAAATTTAATTTTTCAATTTTCCTCTGCATTATTTTCAGTCTTAAATCTTGTGCTATGGAGAAATTCGTATAACATAAAAAAATATCTTTGCTATCCTGCAAGTATGGATGATTGCCTGTTCTCAGAAGAGCATTTCTTCAGTAGCAGGATATGTTCATGCATGGTTCAATTTTTAATGTTTGTTTTTGAGTTACTGAGTTTTAGAAAGTTGAGTACTAAGGAGTGATGTTATGTGCCGATATTGCTAAATTGCCTAATTGAGATATTTTGAAGTGGAAACTCTAAGAAACAGATGTACCCTTTTTTCAAATTTCAGCACAAGGGTGAGCTGTGCTAGCTATTAGTAACTATGATTACCTAACAAAGAGAACGTTTGTGGAATGTTTTCACTCCATTAAACCATTACCATCCAAAAACATCTCATGACTTACACTCCTATAATTGCTTCTTGTTGAAAAGAAAAGATATAGGGACATCTAACATTTTCTGTTTCTCCTTCAAACAATCAAACTTACCTTTTTTACTGTTATCTATCAGTTTTTGTTTTCAAGTCCTTAATTTCATTCCAAATTACAAAATTTTTGAAGAACCGTGATCCACATGAACTTAGTTCTAGAGCAGGTCTGTCCTCTGGTTGGACAAGTTAGGTAAACATATCATTGAAAGGCGTGTATTTGTAATTGATGTAAGATTTTATTCTGTAATTTATTGGTAAAACAGTCAGACATTCACCAAGGGATCTCAATAATCTGGTATCAATCTTCCATGGTCATTTTATTCATGAAGCTTGATTTATGATCTTTATCATAGCTTTTATTTCATGCAAAGAAATCATGTTACTTAATAATTGCCATCTCATTGTTTACCTTGCAAAGACATGCCTTTTTATATATTTCCCGCCGAACTTTGTCATACAGGTGCGGCAATGGAAGTCAACATATCACATAGGATCCGGCAAGAAATTTTGACCACCACTGATCTAACGCATCCCGATCTCTTTACCAATGCTCTAAACGAACTGATGCAGTTGATGAAAACGGTGTGCTACTTATTTACTTGGCATTATATAAATTATTATTATTATTAGTGGTTAAATGCTTTATATTAACTAGTTTAGAACTGTGTTCATTCATGTCTAAAACAAGCTATATCTTTGTACTATAGAATTTGGCAAAAGATTACTGGTCATCCTTGTACTTCGTCAAATTCAAAGAAGAAGAAGCCAGTATGAGATCTAATGGCCATGACACGATGGAACAGATGAGAGGATATAACTTCTCACCCAGGTTGAGTTCGGTTCATGCTACTGATGATCCCTTTCACCATGACCAATTTTCAAGGGGATCTAGCCAAGATATGCATGAACCATAGCCACACATATAAACTTAAGA
>JBBYHM010000016.1:1001772-1021827 GCA_038381775.1 Adansonia rubrostipa | reverse complement strand
TTATTATTATTATTATTATTATTATTATTATTATTATTATTTATCTTCACTGGAGTGCATCCTGCGCGTTGCCGAAATCTGGGAAATTTTTACGTTGTTAATGCAGGTTTTCGGGGCTCGATTTCAGAAGAGGAAAGAGGTTATCAAAATGAAATCCCAACCATCCAATCCTTTCAATCCAACAGCCAGAGATCAACCCTCGAATCTGTTAAACGTTTCTTTAACCCTCTCCGCTCCGTCGCTTTTAACAAAGAAGAACGTAATTGACAGTATCAAACATACATGTTTATACAAAATAAATATAATATAAAAAAATTAAAATATAATATAAATATAGTACGATATAAAAAATAAAATTAATATATAAATATTTTAAAATTAATACAGTACAAACTATTAATATATAAAAATTTATATAAATATATAATAATTTAAATAATATTATAAATGATCAAATATATTAATACAATATAGATACACCAAAGAGCCAAACCCACCAAAAATATGGAAAATTCAGAGCCTTTAAATCATTCTCCAAAATACTTTGCTTAATTACTTGATTCCATTTCAACAACTATTCTTTTCTTAAAAAAAAGAAAATAAGAGTAATTTTGACACTACCCGTTTGATTCATGAAAAATAATTTTTATATTTTTTATTGTTTATTTTTCAGAAAATAACTTCGTCAATGAAAAATGACTTACAAGTCAACGAAAAATAAAACATTTTTTTAAATATCTTTCCTTTTTAAAAGCGTAAGATATTTTTCAAAAAAAACTTTTATCAAATAACAAGATTTTTATATTGAAATTTAACTTAACTCAAGCCAAAAATTATTATTAATGAAAATATTTAATTTTAATAATATAACATTTTATTAATAATTTATTATTTTAATAAAAATATTATTTAATAAGATAATATTATTATTTTAATAATAAATTGTAACATTATCGATATTTTAAATTTAAAATAGTATTTTAATATTTTTTTGAAAATGTTTTATATGACTATTTAAAAATAAATTTATATAAATTATACTTTATAAATATTTAATAATAATTTTTAATAAAAAATTAATATTTAAATAGTATTAAAAGTATTAATAGAAATAACATTTTAATAATTATTATAGTTTAAATATCTTAAAATTTTTATACAATTAAATTTTTTAATAATAAATAGAATTATTTTAAGTATTTAATGTTAATATAATATTTTATCATTCAATATTTATTATTAAAATATTACAATTTTAATATTAAAAATTAATAGTTTAATGATAAATAGCTTTTTATATTTTAATAATTAATATTTTAATATTTGTGTAAATATTACTATTTGAAAATTGTAAAAGAATAATATAATAATTATATTAATATAAATAATATTTTTATTAAATAATAAATAGTTTTTTAAGTATTTAATATTATTTAGTATTAAATATTAAGATTAAAATATTATTATTTGAAATATTAACCTTTTAAAAATAATTAATTTTTAATATTTTAGTAATTAATAATTAATAATATAATATTTATGTCAATATTACTATTTGAAAAAAAAAAGTAAATTTTAAAAAATAACCAAACAATAAAAAATATTTTTTACTTAACTATCCAAACATCAAAAAATCTCAGCTTGTCCAAAAATCTTCAAAATTTTCAAAAAATATTTTCTAAAAACTTTCAACAAAACAAATGGATTTAAAAGGGAAAAAAAAAAATCAAAGACCTAAGCATTACAGAAAAAAATTATTATAAATAATAATTTTAAAAAACATCTTTAAGGCAATAAAACACCAGTTAGAAATATACTAAAACAAAATAACATTAAACATCCAAAAATAGAACATAAGATCTCCAATGTCTCAGTTCATCTCTGTCATTGTAAGTTATAAAACTTAAATTTTTCATTCTTAAAAATTATTTGTATTTAATATTTATATTTGATATTTTTTTATTTATTTGAATAAAACTATGATATTTTAAACATATTGTTGATGTAAAGATTGTCGGATTATGCCTATTATAAGGTATTGTCTGTTTTAGAGCAGTGCATAAAGCTTATGGTTTTGTCCATTAAGAAAAAAGTGCTTCAAAAGGGAAAGTGTGACTCTTATTTTATAAGCAACAATTCATATCCTTTACTAATCGCACCCAAGGCAAGGGTGTGAATTGTATAGGTTGAGTGAGTATGTTTACGTGGTAACTTGGTATCACCTGTTTATATGCAAAGTTTCTTGTTTATGTGGGAACTTGAAATTACTCCTTTGTATGCCTAAATGAGATTTCAATTATGAACTTATGGCTTGTCAGTTCCCACAGACAATACCACTGTTGATGCAAGGATTGTTGGAATGTGCCCGTTACGAAATATTATTCGCTTTGGAGTAGTGCACAGACTCTCTTCACTATTTTGTCCTTTGATAAAAAAACACCTCAATAGAGTAAGAGTAGCCTCTTACTTTATAAGCCATAGTTTACATCCTTGGTTAATCAATGTGGGACTTTTATTCACCCCAACACTAATCCACAGGCAAGGGTGTGGATTATGTAGGTTGAGTGGGCATGTTTACATGGTAATTTAGTATTACCCGTTTATATGCCAAGTTTCATGTAAGTCAAGTGGGCATGTTTATGTGATAACATGGAGTTACTCGTTTATATACCAAGTTTCATATAGGTCGAGTGGGTATGTTTACTTCGTAACTTAGAGTTACCCGTTTGTACGGGGCTTAGTGTTAGGGTGGATAAAAATCTCACATCGATTAACGAATGATATGGACTGTGGCTTATAAAGTAATGGTTATCTTTCTCCTATTGAAACTTTTTTTCAAAAGATAAAACCGTGAGGACAGTCTATATACTACTTCAAAGTAAACAATACATCATAACGAGCATAGTCTGATAATCTTTGTATCAACACGTATAAAAAATTAGCAAAAGCATATCAAACTAAATTTTTTTATGAGTTCAACAGGAACTTGAAAAATTTAAATATTTTTAACCATGCTCAGATCAAACTAAATTGAAATCCGTTTCTCTTTATTATATTATTAAATTATTTTTTTATATTTATATTTATATTTTTTAAATTAAATTTAAAAATATTATTTTTATTAATAAAACAATATTTTAAATTGCATCGATTCAATTTTTTAAAAAAAAAACTCCAACTGAAACTATCTGAACGCATAATTCGATTGTTCGGACAAAATCTACATCAAACAGCGTAATGTAACTGAGTCTTGCGCTCAAATCCCAATGACGTGAATGGTAAGTCGTTAAGCAGTTCATTAAGGTGGTTTCCATCTCGCCTACCATCCACCTTCTGTTTTTTCATTATTAAAAATCAATCCTTCCGCATTCTTTCAGTTTCCCTCATTAATTTCCATTCGCCCATCTGTTTCTGCCTACCATATCTCCTCTTTTTATTTATTATTTGTCACAGTCGAAGACATGACTCCATCAACCCAAACGAACTAACAGGTTTGCTAAAAGATTTTCCTTGTTTTGTGCATTCTATTTATCTCCCCCTTGGATTTTTTATTGGTCATATTCATAGAATTTCTACTTTTTCCCCTACATAATCCATGGCAACCGCTTTCTTTGATACTCTCAAGGCTCGACCTTTCTGGGTTCTTGTTCTTTTCACTTTGGGTTCTTTATCACTCCTGAAATTTTCATTCGTTTTCCTCAAATGGTTCTGGGTCAATTTCCTTAGACCTGGTAAGAATCTCAAGAAATATGGCTCCTGGGGCCTTGTTACAGGACCGACTAATGGTATAGGTAAAGGTTTTGCCTTTCAGTTGGCTAGGAAAGGGCTTAATCTAGTCTTGGTGGGCCGTAATCCTGATAAACTCAACGATGTTGCTGATTCAATCTTGGCTAAGTATGGGAAGATTCAGATCAAGACAGTTGTTGTGGACTTCGCTGGTGATCTTGATGAAGGCGTGAAGAAAATAAAAGAAACTATTGAAGGATTGGATGTTGGGGTTTTGGTTAACAATGTTGGGATTTCATATCCTTATGCGACGTTTTTCCACGAGGTTGATGAGGAGCTGTTGAGGAACTTGATTAAGGTTAATTATTGAAGGTACAACTAAGGTTACTCAGGCTGTTTTGCCTGGGATGTTGAAGAGAAAGAAAGGTGCAATTGTGAATATTGGTTCTGGTGCTGCCATTGTCATCCCTTCTGATCCACTTTATGCTGTTTATGCAGCTACTAAGGCGTAAGTGTTCGACATTTGCAAAGTTAATTGCACTTTGATTTACTGCTAAAGATGATCTTTTAATTCGGATTATTTCAGGTATATTGATCAATTCTCTAGGTGCCTTTATGTTGAATACAAGAATAGTGGGATTGATGTCCAGTGTCAGGTAATGTTTGCTAACTATGCCATGCTTTACTGCTTGATTCCTGTCGTTAGTGTAAGGTTTTTCATGGAATTTGAACGTTTTTAACTCTTCTGCCATAGGCGAGCTCCATGGATCAGTCTAAATGGCTATGCATTTTTACTAGTCAAATTTTGGATTACTAGAAGAAAAGATTTACTGTTTTGGACCCTGCAATTTTTTTTCAATCACTTTCACTCTCTTAGTATGGGTTATTAGTATTAGGAGCATATCTACGCAATTTTACTCAGAGTACAAGAATGGTTACCATATGTGAGGTAATGAGATAGTTTCTAAGCTTATTTCTATCATTTGCTTTTATGTCCTTAAGTTTAATCAAAGTTACTGGTACCAAACAAATTGCCAAGGCTATATATCTAGAACAAGAAAGCTGATAAATGTTTTGTATGCTGTTTTTATAATGATATTAATTTAATTCCAGGAACACAACAACGTCTTTTGCTCATGATGAAAGCGCTCAATTACATGCAATATTTCGTTATCAATAGGTCATCAATTTTCACATTAGTTTTAAGATATTCTATACTGAGTCTATACCCCCAAATCACATGTGCTTACCATAGCTTCGTATTACTTTCAGTGTATGCATTTCTGATGACTATGATTTTTTTCTTATCATGTGAATCGCCTTCGTAAATCTTGATGAAATTACTTTCAGTGTCGGCATCTAAGGTAGAACTGCTCGGGTCGGGCCGTGTTAGATTCGAACAGGGTTTGAGTATGATATTAATATTAGATATATTTATCTAAATCTGACCCGAAATATGAGTCTCGAATTTTGTCCAAGCCCGTCCATATTTGTAAATAGACAGTCCAAGCCCATTTAAGCCCACCAATATTATATTTTTTTTTAATTTATTTTTTAAAAATATATATTTTTTAAATTTAATCTTTATTAATTTAATAATTTTCTTTTATTAAATTTATAAATATAAATAATATAACTTAGTTTTTAAAGTTTACTATAATATGATATATATGTATTGTTTATATGACAAAAATTATATAATACATAAAATATAAAATAAATGTATATAATGTAATAGTAAAATAGGCCGATTCGGGCTTTAAAAGTTGGACTCAAGGCCTGACTTATTTTTTAATCGTGCTTAATTTTTTTATCTAAGTCCATTTTTTAGACCTAATATTTTTGTCAAAATCCTTCCAAATATCAAACGGGCCTTCAGGTTTGGACGAATAACCCGGCCCTTGAGTAAATCTAATCTAAGGTATAGAACGGAAGGTTATTGTTGAATTGGGGGAGGAAGTTTAATCTGGTACTTTGGTTGTCACAAATATTTAGAGCTGCTAAACTCTATGCTTTTTCACATTATCTGATCAATCAAAGGGTGGTTTATTGATGCAGGTTCCATTATATGTGGCAACGAAAATGGCGTCAATTAGAAGATCCTCTTTCTTTGTTCCATCGGTAGATGGTTATGCTCAAGCAGCAATACGCTGGATAGGCTACGAACCTCGTTGCACACCCTACTGGCCCCATTCCATCCTCTGGGGCGTGGCTTATTCGCTGCCGGAGAGCGTGGTTGATGCATGGCGTTTTCGCTTTTGCCTTGGCATTCGAAGGAGGGGGCAACTCAAAGGTTCTAGGAAGAAAGACTGAAAACACCTTGTTGACTCTTTTCTATTTGGTGTTCATGGAATTCAAAGTTTGGTGGATTAGCTTTTGAAAAATGAAAAAATATGAAATCCTTAGAAATAAATATTTATAAATAGTGTTATTTTTGGTCAAATATTAAGATTTGAAGACTTGTTCAATAAAGAAAACGTGCACTAATTAATTGAATCAAATGTTTGAATACAAATTACGTATTTTCGTGTTTAATAAATGAATTAGATAAAAATTATTAGCGTATTTCTTTCGACTTTCGTTATTCTTTGAATATTATGTAATAGGAATTGGATTCTGAGAGATTAGTTCTTTCATTTTCTTTACCCCAGTCTATAACACCTTATGCTCTCCAAACCCAAAGAAAAGCCCCCCCCCCCCCCCCCCACACCTAGATTTGCTTGATTTGAGTTCTTTGCCTTGTTTTTCATGAAAGCTTTCGTGAGGAAGGTTAAGTTGAAAGCGACGATGAATAATAAGACAAATTGATTCGGCAATTGCATGTTTTGGAGAAGGCGATTCTTGAAACGATGTAACATATCAAGATTAGCTTTTCTCACTAACCAAGGTTGTTTTATTTTTTTTTTTCTTCAAAGATTTTTTATTTATAACTTTAGTGGATTTTACACCATTTTTTTTTTTAATTTTAAGTTGTTTTGATCTTATTATGAATAGTTATTATTAAATTAAGCAAAAACCTTAATAAAATTTTGAAACCCTTTTAAAGAAATTATTTTTTTCTCTAATTAATTAAACATATGAAATTCATAAATATTTATTTTTTTAAGAGCTTTTATATTTTCAATTTTACTTAAGCTTACCGTACTTTCGGTGCGATGGGTTCCAAGCCTTTTTTGGGGGGGGGGGGGGGGGGGAATTCCCCAGTTGGAAATCACCCCCCCCGAATGTGTTTCCAGTGGGACAATGTCAACCCCGCCGAACCTCTCCGGTTTCATTAGAGGGGTGAGGGTCCAAGTACTCAACTGGACCCTCAGTGGGAGTTTTAAAGAGACAATCCCTCTTTCGCCTTTTTTTGTTTAATAAATTGAAATTTTTAAATATTTATTTTTATTTTAGTAATTTATTTTTAATATAACTAATATGTTAAAAAGTTTTTATTATTATTCAATATAAATATTTATTTTTAATATATATTTTATTATTTTATATAAATATAATTTTTATTATTATTCAACATAAATATAATTTTACTTCTATTTTATTATTTAATATAAATATAATTTTTAATTATTTATTATACATATACAAATATTTTAATCAAATATCTTTAATAGTCATTTTTTTCTCGTCTCGCCTTTACCACTGCAATTGATCTGAACATCTGTCATACTATTAATTTTAATACTACCATTATAATAATTAATCTTACCATTAAAGTAACTAATCTCATCGCCACCGTTAATTTCGATCTTATTAAAATTAATCTCATCGTCCGTTTAAATGGATCCTTATTAATTAGGTCACTAGCTGTGGATCATAATTATACATTGAAAGCATCAAATATAAACCCTTGTACCATTTTTTTCATATTTATTTTTAAAATTTAATTGTTACTTTTTTTTATAAATTTATTTTTTAATATAAAATTATGATACATTAATAATTCATATAATATAAATTTTTAAAATATATATTTATATCATATCATATTATAATTATACTATTTATATTATATTTATATAATTATGTTTAATACTGAGTTAATGAAAAGCAAAGTCATCATGGCTGTTTTCGAGTACGAGATAAATGAGAGTTTGAGGCCGAACTTCAGAGGTGGCTACTAACCTTACAACCGAATCGGCCAAAATCCGGCCATGGATAATTCCCATGTTGGAGTTGGAGTGAAAAAAGTTTGGTAATTGGGTCAAGCCAAGCTCATAATCCAAGCCCAAATTTCCAATTTGTATAGGTTAGATTGAAGAAGCCCAAAATCCAATAAATGGCCGTTTGGCAGGCTTTCATTTATCTGGTGTAACTACATACATACATATATATATATATATAATATTTATTTATACTAAATATAATAAGAGTAATTAAATTTATTGTTACTTTTAAATTTATATTTTGTTATTTTAAGTTAATAAAATAAAAAACTACTCATTAAAAAAAAACTATAAATTTTTAAAAAATATTCAAAATTTAAAAAATACTTAAATTTAAATTATTTTTTAAAAAATATTTTTCATATTTTTTTTATTTATTTGCATAAATAAGCTACCTATTAATTTTATTTTTAAAAAATAACTATCCACATCTAAAAAAATTATTTATATTTATTTATATATTACTTTAATAATCTCTTTTAAAACCTATAAAGTTGATGAAAAGTAATTTTATTAATAAGAAGTATTATATTATAAAGCAAATATATGTTAAATTTAAAAATAAAAATGTAATCTTTTATGTTTTGAAGAAAATATAGGTTAAAATTAAAAATAAAAAAAAGGTGTTTTTTTTTGTGTATAATTTAATTTTAGTAGGTAATTTTTTTAATTGAAAGATTTAAAGTTGGTATTATTAAATTGAACGATATTATATTTAATTAAAAATTTTATATTATATTATAGATATATTTTCACTTTTTTCGTCCATAGGGTGGTGTGCTAATTCTTTCATAGATACAAACAGAATTCTTCTGTTTCCATATATATACATATACATACATACATATATATATATATATATATATATATGTGTGTGTGTGTGTGTGTGTGTGTGTGTGTGGCGCCACATGCGCAAAGGAGTGTTCCGCTTCTGTATCAACAAATCCCCTGACTCGACAGAACTACATTTTCTAGTTTAACTCGAAACCCTCTTGAGTTCCGATTCGCCGCCGAGCTTTTAACGTTTTAACGGGCATGGAAAAGCCGGATTCCGCCTCAGGTTCCGGTGGTTCCAATGTCTACAATACTATTTTCATTGATACCAGCCTCGACACCCACCTGGCCATGATTGTCTCCGATTCCGACACTGTTTCTGATCTCAAAAGTAAGTTACTTTTTTCCCTTTTTTTCCCCCTCTCAAATTTGCTTTTATGGGTATTATTTTTTGGTTACCATTGTTTAAGGAAATTTCGTTACTTTGCTTTTTCGAGACTAAAAATGTATTTTCTTTAAATTTCTGAAGTGTGGGATTTTTGTGTAGCTCCAAGTTGAGCAACATTATGAGTGTCATCGTTTGAGCTCTTTTTCAATGGTTTATTCGATGCCCATTTTAAAGTTTCAATGTCAGTTTACAATTTTCATCAAGTTGACTCGCCAAAGATCAAAATTTTGATTTGAATAGAAAGTTATTCAAATTTCCTCTGGAATGGACCTAAACCTCAGTTGTTTAAAAGAGCTAAGAGTTGTTCAAATGGATGAATGAGCAGGTTATGTCCCCAAGAGTTCCTCTGGAATGTTTGAACAGTAAGGAACTTGGCAATGTTATGACATGCAGATTTAGTTATGCAATTAAAGCTATGTATTATTTCTCTTTATGCAATATCATGCTGAAAAATAGTAACTGCAACTAGTTGTTTAAGTTCTTTTTTATCTTATTTAATCTAAAAATGAACTATTTTAACCAACATAAGGTGTTTTCTATTGTAGATGGAGTAAAGGACGGTTTTTTCTGAGGCAAAATAAACCGTAGTTCCTTCTCTCGAACTTTTAGCGACTGATATATCAACTTCTGTTTTGATATTAACTTTAATAAAGTTCCTTTTTAGGCAATATTTTTGTGCTGCTGATTTGCAGAAAAGATACTGTATGAACACCCGGTGTTCTTTCCTAACATTGGGGAGATAAAGATTAATGCCTTCAAGGTATGGTGCTATATCTTGTACTTGTAGGTTGTTAGGGATGATTACTGTTGATCTAAATTGAATGTTAAAATGGCTTCCTAAACATGAATAGGTAAAACGCAAAGGATATCTTTATCACCTTTCGGATTCAATGTTTGTAAAAAAGGCTTTTCATGGAGTTAGCAAAAGTTGGTTTCTTTCTGTTGATGCTTCAAGTTCAGAAGAGAGTAGAGAATATTATAATTCATGCGAACCTGATGGTGGTAATGCTGTAGCCTGTTTTGGTATCACAACCAATAATTCTTCAGCTAATGTTGTTGATCTCCTACCTGCTGGCCCTTCCAAAATATTGTCCAACATCAACGATGTGCAGTTGCCACAAGACGGAAACAACTGTCGCGCAAAACAGAATTGTGCATCTCAGCAGGTTGCTTTTAGTAATGTCTCGCGAGAAAATTCTGAAGATTTGTGTATGGAAGTTGAACATATGGCTGATATTAATTCCATGGTTTTGTCCCCTGCCACCAATAAGGAGTTAAGGTCAAAGGTACAGGAGAAAGATTTTGGAGACAACAAACAATATTAAGATCTACCAGCTTCTGTAGCTGCATCTGTTTTAAAGGAAAAGCACAAAACTAAAAAGAGAAACAAGGATGCCATCCGTGATCGTGATGTGAAAGAAGATTGTGCTTTAGTTGTAGAATCTGGTAAATATGCATTGGATTCAAAAAATGTACTCAAGGAAAATCCATTTGAGAATAGAAGAAGTGCGGTTTTGAATGATATGAACCTGGGCAACCAAATTCGTGTTAATGAAACCTTCAAGAGTTTTTCTTCTGATAGAAACAAGAGAAAAGTCACGAGAAAAAAGGATGGCTGATGAGGGATCAAAAGTTCCAGGAGAACATTCTGAATTTGAAACTATCGAACATAAAGATGTTCCTTTCATTGAGCAAGAATATAAGTCAATAGAAAATTCCTCACAATCTGGGCCTGCATCAAAGAATAAGCACAAAGCCAAGAAGAAAGATGGTAATGAAAATTCTTCAATAGACAATGGAGATTTAATTTCTGACCTTCTTAAACAAGGTACTGGACCAGATATTGCGATCTTTAAGTCCTCTTTAGGTCAAAAACTGGAAAGCACAAGTGCTATATTAGACCGTTTAGATACTTAATCTCTAAAAGAAAGGTGTTTGTTGACTGCCAATGCAAGTCATGGGAGGAAGAAGAAAAAGAAGCAAAAATCAAATCCTAGCCAAGGAGGTAGTGAAACCTCTTCTGCAAAAGGCGTATGTGTGGACACTTTTCAGGCCATAGAAGCAATTGATCGCAAAGATTTGGGCAGTCAAGCTGATCCAGGATTTGTTCTTGGAAAAATTCCCATGGGTGGAGTAAATTCTGAACCTTGTCCGATCTCTTCAAAGGAAGTGAAAGAAGCTAGGAGAAGAGATAAAGTGCCCTGCTCAGAGGGTAAGTTTCCAGTTTTTTTCCTTTTATAAGAATTTAGTTAGATCCCCCCTCCCCTTCCCCCCCCCCCGGGCGGGCAGTCGCGTAATTTCAACCTTACTTTCTGTTAGTCCCTTTCATGGTTAATAGAATTAAGGCAAGAAGCTCACTTTTGCCAAATTGATACCGACTTTAGTGGGTGATGATGATGTGGCTAATACTAATGATGGAAACAAGGAAAGCCAAAATGAAGCACCTGAATCAGATGTTGTAACAGTAATAAAGACAAGAGATTCAATTGTTCTTAGTGCCGTACAGAATGACATTGTGGTTCAGGGCTTGAAAATCAGATTGCTAAATTGGAAGACAAAATTGTGAAGTCGTCCAAGAAAATGAAGAAGGTCAAGAAGACTAAGGATTCGGTTGGAAGAACAGAAGAAGTTGATGCGGTACATGATAGAGGTCCTGCAAGTGATATATCTGCTGCAGAATGTCCTACCTCTATGACTGGTCACCGTTTGAGTGATAGTGCTAAGCTAGATTGCCCTACTGATGGAAAAGAGGAATCAAAAATGAAAGCATCTGACAGTTTGCCTTCAGTTACTGATGTGAGAGCTGATGATGTAATCCGAGATGTGCTGGAGTTCTTGCAGCATTGCTACAATGGTCCAGCAAATGCTGAAAATATGGACAATATATCAAGGTGGAAAACTAAGAAGCAAAGTTTTACTGTGGTGGAACCCCCAGAATTGCAAGGAAAAGATAATGCTGATCACCGGAATCCAACAGTCCTGACTGATAACATGAGTGAGGTGAGTGCGTCATCTAAATCCACAAGGGAGACTGTGAAGGTGAACTCAAGTTCAGCAGCACAATTGAATGGATTGGATATGGGATCTAATAATAAAACAGGAGTTGGAATGAACCCTGTCTGCATTCAGCATGACTCATCGCAAAGTACTCTTAAAACCATCCCTGATGAAAGGCCTCTTCAAGATGTTGCCAGCGTAGAGCACCCTAAAAGTGCCTGTGTAGATAGCTAATAACAGCATAGAAGTTCCCTGTGAAAGTGAAAGGATCAAAAGCCAACACCAGCATGAAATTGCTGATTCTGGTGAGATACTTATTGATAAGTTGACTGACAAAAAAGGAGTAGAAACTGAGGCGAAAGGAAAGAAGAAAGAAGAAAAGAAGCCTGAAGTATAGTCTGGTGGATCCAGACCTGATTTACCATCCTCAAGGATGTTAAATGGTAATCAACATGAGGAAGCAGATGCTAAAGCTGCCAAATCTAGCTCCATGCTGTCTCCAAGATCATCATCAAAGGTTGAACCATGTAGCTCAAAGGTTCAATCAAGTAAGACACTTTTGACTATTTCTAAAGGTGCAGCTAAAGAACCTCTGCAAACATCTGAGAACGCCAATTCCATTCCTACAGAAGCTCAAAGGACCATTGACATTTCTTCAAGGGCACATACCCATTTGGAGAAAAAACAATGCTTCTGTTGTATCAAGCTCTATCGTTGAAAGATCTAGAAACACCACTGATCTACATAAAGGAGGTAACGGGCATAGATCTCCTCTAGATATTGGAAAAGCTGCTGTAGGTAACAAAAGGAAAGTTGTGAACAGCTTGGCAAATAAGAAGAGCTTACTTGCTGCAACAGGTACAACATTTAAGCATGATGATAGGGAGAATTCTGATGATGAAGATGGTGTAGACAACTCTGATGCTAGCACCTGAACTCCATCAGATATTTCATCTTCATCTGAATATTCGGACAATAGTGACACAAATGCTATCTCATCACGAAATGGTAATCCATATTCTTTATTACAGAATTATTGATACTGAACAAAGTTTTTATATCATGACTGATTGACTGCTAGTTTGCCAATTGCATTTTATTTCATCAGGCTTTGATAATTTGCCAATAAATGAACAAGTGCATCAAATTTCAGCTTTATCTTTCAGCACTGTCTCTTGCTTTTCATTTTCGTTGCATTCATGTCCTTCATGAAAGGTAGTCCCCAGCTTCCAATCCTTCTCCCATCCATCAACCCTCCCTCCATGCACCTGATTTTTTGAATGAGTTTGTTCATGTTAGTTTTTTATTTCTTTTTCTAAATATTTTGAAATGTCTAACTAATATTGTTGGTATGCATCATATACGGGTTATTAACCTCCTTTTTTTTTTTTTTTTCCCACATATTGATGTATAACCAAATTTGAAGATATAACATAATTAGCATTATTCTCATACTTTTGTTGCATCATTTCCATTATCATGAATTGTGATCCTGATTGAGTAGATGATTGGTTCTTCTGTTTGTGTTGAATTTTGCTATAGGATCTTATAACTCTGAGGGGGAAGAAGTTGGTGGAAGAAACAGAAAAAAACAAAGGTAAGTTGATTAAGAACGATGAATACTGTACCTTGCTTTAAGATATAGATCTTGCATATTTGTATTTTGCTTCCATTTTTCACAAATTATGTGTATGGTTTAGAAACTCCTTGCTAGGTTTGATGCTGCATTTTATACACTTTGGTGTTGATCGATTTACGCATTAACAATTTTTCTCATCTAACTCAAAATTGCTAAGTGAAGTTTGGCCTTTGCACACGGTGAAGGCTAGTCTGTCTTATCATCCTTTTCTTCTCAAACTTGAGCTTGGCAATGAAATTTGTTATAAATTTCAAAAGTGGTTCTTTTTGCATTTTGCATTGGTTTTGAATTATGGTGGTAACTAGGGCAAAGATCTTGTGCAACGCATATCCTAATGTCAAACTACAGGAAAGAATTCTTCAAATTTGTTTTGGCAGCTTTTCAGTTCTTTGTTCATTTGGCAACACTAATGAAAAATGGAAGTAAAGAAAATTCTTTCTTGATCGGATAATTTAGCTCTGTGAGTGTGATGTTGTGTTTGCCCCATTGTTCACCTAAAGTCTTCCAAATCCATTGTTTGAGCTAGAATTTATTCCAAATTCGTAGTGCAATTTCCATAAAATTCTAGCACTTTATCTTTACTGGGAGAATGGAAAGAAATCGAATTCGGTAGTCCCACCTTCAAGAAAGCTCTAGAGCTAGGTTTGATTTCAAAGTTTTCCATCTATAGCATATGTAGTCTGAATCTCGTGTCCTTGTCTTCAAATTTGCTTTTTAATTGAGCTGATCTTCTAGCCCAAAGAGCATGTCCTTGCATGCAATTCTTTGCAATTCGAGCAGGTACAAGAAGGCCAAACTAACAGCTTCTCAAGACCTTGATAGCCAGCCTGAGCAATTTGTTCCAGGTAGTCAGGCAACATAATCAAAATGTATTTTTCCTTATTTCTAATATTTCATCTGCTTTGGTGGAGATTTTCTGTTCTGCTTTGCCACAATTTAGGGTCATTCTTGTTCTATGCAATATTATTGTAAGGACTGTTGCCCAACTTCCCCATGTTTTTATTTTTACAGTATATGTAATGCATTATTGGTATGCTAAGACTTCCGATAAGTGATAACAATGGAAGTGAATGTAATTTGCTCCGTATTTTCATTGAATTAAAGCGTGTTTGATGAAACCTACACTATGTTTGGTTGACAGTATGTTACTCTTTTGTTTGGTTCAAATTTGGAAAATGCGCCATTCCATTGCTGGGTTTATTAGTTGGGGGTCTTGGTAGCTATTATTGATCTTCGCTTCCTCTGAATGGCTATTTGGCCCCCATCTTGTAATCTCACGTCATTTCCTGACTGCAATCTTGTCAGCACCAACTCCAGCCATCACGCACTACTGCACATTTTCCTTTATTCCTCAACAAACTGATTTGCATGCAGCAAATTATTTTGGAAGCAGTATCCGACTGCCCCCACATCATTTTATACTTATTTTATACAATTACAAAAATGTTTTATTAATAAAATTAAAATTATAAAATTAATAATTTTTTAAAATTCAATATCAGTTATCAAACAATATAATTATATTTAATATTTAATTTTTAGTAACATATCAATTACAAAACAATTTTTATAATACAAATTAATTGCTTATAAATTCAACATTTAATTTTTTTATAATTAATTGTTTAATCTTAGCCTTTGTTTGTTGCTTAATATTAAGTATAACAAAGATATTTAATGGTTTTAATTTAATTAATACAAAGTGTAACTAAATAAGGGTTTCAAAGTTTAGTCATATGCCAAGATTATTCTATGCATGCAAAATAAACCAAAGGAAAAAAAAATGGTATTTTGAATTTGTAACACGCCTAAAAGGCATTTGTTATTCATATACTTCAAATTACATAGATGGTTGAGGAAAAAATAAGTACAATTGAGAAAAAAAAAGTTAAAAAAATCATGTTTTAAAAAATATGATTAATAAATAATTTTTAAATAAAAAAACGTAATTATGCTTAAGTTTATATTATTACTAATATATTTTTAAACATTTTCAAGTAATTTTAGTTATTGAGTTAATATCCGATTAACTTATGACATTAATGCGGTTATTCTTTTTAATAATACTAGAATTTGACGCACCCACTTTGTGGAGAAATTTTTTTTTCTTTTGAGTTGTTTTTAAAATAAAAAATAAATTTAAAATTTTGACATTTTATTAAGATGTGAAAAGTTTTTTTTTTTTACCATGTAAAAGTAAAAGTGGGTACTTTTTTTTTTCATAAACTAAAAAAATATTGATTTTTTTTTTCAAAATTTGGAGGTTCTTTACATGTAAAAGTATAAACTGGATAGCTTTTATTCAGTAAATATTTTTTCTCAAATAAAAATAGATATTTAATTGTTATTCAAGTTAAATGACAAAAAAACCCTTAATTTTTATATTTGGTTAATAATTTTATCTGGATTTTTTGTCATTTCCTAACCAAATTGGTATCACTTGACTCGGTAATGCAAAACTTATTCGAGACTTTATTGATAATATAAATATAAATATAAATATAAATATAGATATAGATATATATATATATATATATATTTCATCCATTATGAACAGACGCAATTACAAAAATTCAAACAGTTTTAGTTTATACCTTAATTTTGACTAAACATTCTTTGGCTTTTTTATATTATTATTGATAATTTTTTTTATTTTTATTAATGTCCCGTTTTCAATTTAATTCCTGAAATTTACTCATTTTCGATTTTGCTTTGAAAACTCGCCATCCAAGATGACGAGAAGCAAATATGAGTTTACGAGTTCCTATCAAGTGATAGGAATCAAAGCATTAGAAACTCGCCATCAGAGTAATTAGGAAAAATTATAAAAAAAAAAATAGCAAATAGTTATTAAATAAAAGTGAAAGCAAAAAAAAAAAAATTTAAAGAAGAGAATGATATTTATTGAAATTATTAATAAAGAAATTAAAATTACTTATCTACCCCTCTTTGGTCTGTTGATCGACTTTCTCCCATATATATATATTTAAATTTTTATATCTAATTTTTAAATATTAGTATATTTATATCTATACTAAATTTAATATACTCATACAACATATAAAAAACTCACAATAATTTTAAACTATCAGTATATATCATTACTATCATATCAAAATTAAAAATCTATAATAGTTATTCAAGTATAAATCTAAAATTGTATCATTTATCTTATTATTATAAAAAAAAAAAACAATATGTGTTGAAAACTCGCCTTCTGACATGATAGATAATATTTGACTAATGACTACAAGATTTTTTGAAGCCCGAGAGATGTGATAGATACATGAGAAATCAGATTCCTTCTGATACGATAGATAATTTATTGAAATTATTTTTTTTGTTAATTTAACTTTTTTGAATTTTTTTTTTTGTTATTGGCGATGAAAACTCGCCATCTCCTATGGCGAGTTCTCAACGGTAATTTTTTCTTCCGTTTGAAAACTCGCTATATAGCATAGCGAATTTTCAATTAATTAATTCACCTTCTCACATGACGAGTTCTCAGCATAAGTTAAAAACAATCAATTTCAAGAATTAATTTAAAAATTGCTATAAATGAAAAAATAAAAAAATTTATAATATTTGTATAAAATAGCCACATCCTTCCTATCTTTGACAAATTGATGCAATCATTCAAATTATAAAATTATGTAAAAATTTATTATTTAAAAACTATAAATTTCATATAATATTTTCGTAATTTCTACGTAAAGTTACAGCTATTGCAGTTGTAATTATAAGTATATATATATATATATATATATATATATATATATATATATATAATCTCATTGGACAAATTTTGAAAGGATGCCAATTACCTACGGACGCCAAAGCTAGACATGATCCATGGATGCCAACCTTTACAAAATAGTAATCCAAACTATCAACAATTAATTTATAAATAATTATTTAGCAACGAATAACATTTAATAATATATATATATATATGAATATATCAAAACGTGAAAATACCAAAAAAAACAAAAAACTCAGGACCGTTGGATTATATTCTTCTTACGAAAGACAACTTCGGTGTCCAATCCAAACCCGTCAACATTGCGCACACGAACCAGCTCCGATCTCTGGAACAGCTTAACCAACGGTTTGACGCTGTACAAATCGTTAGCTGAGTACTTGTCAGCCCGTCTCGATAACGCCACGTGTAAAACGCAGACCCCCTCGGGCTTCAGCGTCCGCTCGATCTCCGCAACGAACTTTCGTGGGTAAAGCGCGTGGTCGAACACGTTGGAGAACTCGAAATCGAAAGTCTCGTTGTCGAATGGTTGGTTGTGGAAGTCGCCTCTTAAGACGAGAGGCGGGAAAGGCACAAGGTCCATGCCGATGGAGTCGGAGACGCCGACGCGTTTGAGAGCCTCGACCTCTTGGCCGACGCGGGCGCCGATGCAGAGAGACTTAGAGGAGTTGGAGAGAAGGTTTTGGAGCCTCAGTTCGCGGAAGAACCTGGAGAAGACGTCGATTTTGCGGTCCCAGTCACGGGTTGTCCATATTTTTCTCAGTTTTGGGTTGAGGGTTTTGTTGAGTTGGCGTTGGATGTAGGAGTCGTAGGAGGTGTAGCCAGGTCTGATTTTGAGGTCCTCGGAGGAGGAGAGAGCAGAAGAATAAGAAAAGTGGTTGGTGTTGGTGGTGGTACTGGTGACTGTACCAACGGTGGCAGTGAGTAAGGTTCGGGAGCGACGAGGCTGGAGAGAAAAGAAGAGGAAGAGAGAAACAGAGATCAGGAGAAAGTATTTTAATGTTGCTTTGGTTTTAGCAGTTTTCATGCCTGCATGAAACAAAAGAAAAACAAAAACTGCGTAATTTGTACTCGATGATACTGAGTTTCAATCCTGAGAGAAAGATAGACTAATGGCGAAAAAGATGGATTCAAATGGAAGGAGAAAAGAAAAACAAAAGCAAAAGGAAAAGGAAAACTTCGGAGAAAGAAATGTTTCGGGCGAGACGCTGAAGGGATGACAGGCGGAGTTGCAGGGCGGAAGCACGAAACCAACGATCAAAATGGCAGATTTATGTATAATTCTTTTACTTCTATACTTGTATGCATATATATATATATACACACACACACACACACGCTAAAAATAAACAATGTTCATGTATGATTAAAATAAAATTTAATAAATTTATATTTAAAAACTATTTTTTTTCAAAATTTTGAAATAATATTTTAAAAAAAAATTAATGAAATAATGATTTAGGAGAAAAAAGTAATAATTGAAATTGAAAATTTAAAGACTATAAATAATAATAATATGTGCTATAATTTTCTTCCTTTTTCTTTATTGATAATTGAAATTTTATAACAAAATTCAAAAACAAGCCACCAATATGCTACAAGAAAAATTGAGGGCATAGCATTACATATCAATAATCCCACTGGCTAATGCCCCACTCCCTACAAAGAAAAATATTTTGCGGCATTTATTCTTTTGTTACTGATTGTACAAAAAAAGAGCTATTATTTTGGTTGCTATCAGGTGAAGCAAATCTCAGCCTTTTGTTTCCAGCATTTTCTTCCCAATATTTAACTTTTCTGTAAACCGTATATTGCCTTTCTAAATTTGTTATTTATTTACTTAGATTATTATTATTTTTTTGTTGAAGTTGTTTTCTATTCAATTCTTTTTTTTCCTTTTTTGTTTGTTACAAATTTTTATGTTTTTATTCTAAAAAAAAATATTATATTTTCATTCAATTCCTTTTTACTTTTTGGTATATATATCTAATATTTCTTTATTTTTTATATATTATAAATTTCAAAAATTCATAAATATTGCAGGGAATTATTAAATTTTTATGTGTAAGTACATATTTAAATAAGTAACACTAACTCATGCGTGGCATAGGTCACAAAGTCATACATATGTAGGTTAGCTAGCAACTAATTTACACTTTCTTTTTTTCTTTTTAATAAAGAAGACTGCTATACGAGAATTAAAAAAAATAATTACAAATGTTGAGATTTAAGTGTCAAATATATTGAATATTATATTTTAAAAATAACGATATTAATTAATTAAATTAAACTTTGGATTCAAGTTACGGCTCTATTAAAATTGCAAATTAATATAACAATTTGAGTATGCAAGAGGAAAATGGAATTGTTCTTGAGAATATTTAATAAAATTAGAAACACTAAATCAACAATAATATTAAGTTTTAATATATTATATATACAATAAAAGATCAATTATGTAATTGTCAAATGCAAATATAAAAAAAAATAATAAGTTGCAATATTATTAGTAATTTAGTATAGTAGATTAGAGTATTAATAATGG
>JBBYHM010000016.1:986952-1001672 GCA_038381775.1 Adansonia rubrostipa | reverse complement strand
GCTTGTGAAGTTCTTTTAACCATAAGTGCATAAGATAATTATTTGTTATAAAATACAATCACAATTGTAACCATTTTATTACGTAATTTATGAAGAGTGATCAAAGTTTAGGATAAGTAATTAGATTTATCTCCACCTCATCTCGTCAAGTTGAATTATATATGCTATTATTAAAGGTTTTTTTATTGAGTTTGGTGTTAAGAATAAAGTGATATCAATTTAATCAAAAAAATTATTAAAAAACCAAATTTGAAATAATAATAAAAATTAAAAAATTTACTTATGGCTTTTAAAATTTATTATTTAAAAGATAAAAGCTATCAACTTTTAGAGTGGCTTGCCTTTTTTTTTTTTTTTTTACTTAAAAGCTTCTTAAAATTAGAAGCTAAGCAAAATGAAAATTTTCAAGAAGCCCTAAAAAAAAAATCAGCTTACTTTTTATGAATAAAATGGAGAAAAAAGAGTTTTAAGAAAAGCTAAAAATATGAGCATTCGTTTTTACATTTTTTTTTAATTTTGGTTTTAAAAATATCTTCATTCATTAAAATATAATCTACTATTTATAAAAAAGAACTTATAAAAAATAAAATTATTAAATAACTCTAGTTTAATTTTCAAAGCTCTTGTTATACCAGTTAGACGATTGATCAAATACTTCATCGCCACCTCTCATAGTCGCCGTAACCAAAAAGGTTGCCAGGTAACTAGGCAACAGCCTAAACATAATCAGATATCGATATGACATCTCGACAGTAGCATGGCCTCAAAACTGACACCTCTTGAATGGCAGTCGACTGACAGAGCTAACCATAAGGCATCATAGCTTGACAACTAGCTTGGCGCTAGCTGTCCTTCTATCAGATCGCCTGACACCATGTCCCCCAACAATGCCTATAAAAAGGCAAACAAACTTAAAGTAAGGCAGATCTTTCCATTCTAAGCTTTTTTAGTCGTACTTAGTGCAAAAAACCCATTCACTGACAACCATTGGAGAGTGTCCCGGAGTACCAACTCCAACATCTTTTTGATCATTTCTGTGTTGTAGGATCGTGGTCGACCTTCTGCAAGAAGAACATCAACAGCTCTTATTTTTTATAAGAGTTTGAGGGGGAAAAGAAAAAAACTAGACCAAACATGCACTAAAATTACCTGAATAACTTATTTCTTCAAATTAAAAAAAAAAAAGAAAAGAAAAAATTGACCCATATTGTGAGTATATCATATTCTAGTTGTATATAAAATATTTGACGGGTTTATAACTCTCCGGCTATTTTACAATTGTGAAGCTCATAAACATCCAACAATAGATTATATATGGATAAGTAAATGCTAGAAGAAGATAAGATCCACATGCTTATTCTTTATGTTTCTCTAGACACTCTTTAATATTTATAAAGTATCGGAGTACGCTTCAAAGATGGATTCCAATATCACACATCTTATATCCTTGTAAACTCCTCTTAGTTTTAATCTAACAATTTCTAGAGATCAACTCAACCTCTTCTCAAAACACAATCGACAATAAAAAAAATTATAAATGTTAAAATTAAATCTAATTTTATTGAGATTCAACTCTTAAAGTAAATGATAAACCATTTAAACTAAGCTTACGTTCTTATACTTAATTCATAGGCATTGTAACTTGTTAGTTTGGCTCTGTTAGCCGCATGCAGATTTTTTTTTAGAACTTACAAGTTGACCACGTCTAGCTAAAAAAAAAAGAAAAAAAATAAAAGGGAAGTTAGCCAATTCTTATACGTCCTCAATAACTAAGGTTTTTTTTCTATAAATAAATCTTAGCCTGCCGATAGTCAAATTTGCATGGATTTTATAAGCTTGAACCAATTCGTCTTAATCTCAATTTTAAAAAAAAAAATTTAGGGTTATTAATTCCACATGCTTTTAAATTTAAACATGCTCCCAACATTATATTGTGAAGAACTTGATTGTTCAAAGATTTTTGAAAACCTAAATGACAAATCAACAATTGATCTCAACTCATCAAATCTTATGAAATTTTTATACAAACTTGACGATGTATGATTCATATAGCGCCAGCTGTCTATGATTAAAAATCAGCATTGGACAAGTCATAATTCGTTGTCAAAGCCAACAATCATCACTATCTTGAAAAATGAATGCCCATGGCATTATAAAAATTGCAAAAAAAAAAAAAAAATTAATTGCATCGATTAAGATGATATTTATAAAATATATAAAATTAATATTTTATTTTATTTTTTGAATTTAGTAAAAATAATATATTAAAATTTAAAAAAATTTAAAATAATAATTGAATAAGTTTTAACCTGTGACTGTAAGTACTCGTTAATTATATTTAATAATTTTAAATATAAGATAATTATATAACACGAATACATATGTACCCTTAACAATTGGTCATGCTTTATTTGTTAGGATGACAAAAATGGCTGATGTTCCCAGATAAGGAACCATCGGCATCTCCATAATTTGGCGACTGTAAGTGTTTAGTAACAATGGGAGATCCTGCTGGATTCAATTTTGCGGGTCAAATAGTCAAGCCGAGGGAAAATTGCAAGGGACAGGCGTTAATTTCGCATGAACAAGCAAAGCACATGAATCATGCATGTTTTTTTCTTTCCTTTAAAACCTTAAACCTTTTATTGATCTCCAACCTCTAGCACGCATGCATGCTAATAAAGTCTTATGTTGTTTGGACTTTTTATTTTCTTAAGGTAATTCGTGTTTAATATTTATGTTCAATACATATTTAGATATAAAAATATAATCTTTCAAATAAATAAAAAATAAAAAAAATTAAATATATTCGTATCCTATACTCAAGCTTAAATTTGAGTAACATAGATAAAGTCTACCTTAAACATCTTTTCTATTTTATGCAAACTTAATTTGCAAGACTTAATCGAAAACCTTCAAGAAGAAACAAAGCTAATAATGCAAGAATTCTATGTTAAAAATTGACACGTAATTCAATAGATATATGCAATTTAATTTCGAGTCCAAAGTTGGAAAAATAAAATATTGATAAATTAAAAAATTATGTAATTAAAGTAGTATAAAAAGAAAACAACGAAAATAATAAATTCAAAAAATAAAAAAATGAAAAAATAAAGGGAAAAAATTGGAGCATTGAACAATTTTATGCGATAGAGATGCTACTTCATATATCTATTTATGAGTGAGATTAAATAAAGTCACATCTTAAATTTTTTTAATTGTTTTACTCAAGCTTAAGTAAGATAAATCTGAAAATTTATTTTATTATTCATTATATTATTAAAATAATATTTTTATATTAATAACGATATAATATTATAATTAAATTAAAATAAAAAATATTATTTTAATTATTATTTAATAATTTATGACATCTAATTTAAATTCTTAAAAATCTTAATTAAGATCTAACTCATTCGAGTCGGACAAACAATCAATATAGGTCTAATACTCTATCATGTTAACAATATATACCACAGGACTTACTCTGACAGATAGTTATAATTGTTTATTAGGAAAAAAAAATGAAAAAAGAACGTTGGAAAGGAATTTTAATTACAAGGATTAGTAATTTAGTCAGCTGCTCTGCAATTGTTTGCACAAACATATATGCATATTGAAGAAAAGAGACAACTTTTTCAGAAGAGGACATTGGTTGCAGTCTATTTCATAACCAGCTTTTTTATTTTATTTTTTATCAAGTTGGGTTAAAAAATCTTGCAAATAATGGATGATGAAGCTGACCCAATCGACCCCTTATCATTTTATATTCCAAAATAGGAGCAATAATAAGTAATTAAATGCTTAAAAATAGAAAATTAAAAAAAATTAAACAAATAATCTTTAGAAACATATTTGAGCATATTCTCCCACAGCCAGTTTTTATTTTTATTTTAATGTGATAATGCTAACAGAAAATGCTTAATGAAGTGTTTAAAGAATCAATAAATAACTCCTAAAATTGTATTGATTAATTCTTTATTTGAAAGTGTTTCATTCATAAAACATTTTTTCTTTTGGTATAAAGAGATTGTAATTTAAGAATAAAAAAAGATTATAGATATTTGTATTCAAATTTTAATCTTATCGGATGTCATCTTTTAAGGATAAATCGATTAAACTAAATTTCGAATTTCATAAAATAGTATTTTGATATGTATCACAATCTCAAACGGGACATAGAGCGCTGATAATTTTAGTTGAGCACATATAAATACACTGAATATTGACTTATTTTGGTTTATATAATATTTTCTGCTAAATTAAAGATTAATAACAGTTAAATTTAGTCATCTTATTCTTCTTTGTTAATTGGAAAAATAATTTATTGGTTGAAAGGTATGAAGTTGAAAAAGAAAGGGAAGATAATGATTTCCTTTCTTTCATATATATGGTGAACATTTTGGCAAGAATTACTAAGTCATAATAAGTCTTTTTCCTACATGCAAAGAGAAAAAATTACTGCATGCATTCAAAGTAGATCATGTCATTTTCTGTCTTTCATGGAAGTTGTAGCATCATGAAAACTTTTGTTTGCCTTTAGAAAAATGACAGCTAATGCAAGATGGGTATATATGTTTCTTTTTTAAGACATATGGTACCATTGATGGAAAGAGAGGTCCACTAGAAGCAACTGTTTAACTATAAGGCTGAATAAGTTCAAACTTCAAAAACATATTTTCTTTTAAGTACTCATTTCAGATGTTGGTGGAATATATATATATATATATATATATATATGTTTTCAGTAATTTTCTATGTCGGCAATAGAATTTTGCATGATGGAATTCCAGTTTTGGTTCCATATATTGGGTTTGATTTGTATACTTCGACAATCAAGTCAGTAGTTATGAGTAATTAATTAGAAAAAAAATTATTTGAAAAATGTTTTATTCTTAAATGAATGGCGGTCAAGATGGTACAATGTTTCTTGATCTAAAAGTATCTTAATCTAAAAGAAATATACAATCATCCTCAAGCATATGTTTTTTGCAAACTAAAGTTTGAGAACAAATGAAATGAATCTAACAAAGAACCATCAAAAGGATATCCACTTTTACTTTGTTCATTACTAACATAGATCGTTCTTTAAGGTTCATTTACCCAACCTTTCTCTCTGACCTCTCTTTTTCCTTTTTTTTTTTTCTCTCTAAAGAATATTAACTCAAGAACTTTACAGTTGCATTGAAATGACTCCGTATATATGTAGATATATTCATATGGTGACATATCAGTGAGCACCTGTTGATCTAAAAGGATGCAATGGCGTTGAAATGGGAGTCTGAATTATAACAAGATGAATCCGAAATTAGAATTGGATGATCTATTGGTGGAACTCATAGATATATGTATGAGTATCCTTTAATAGTAAAACCTAGACTTTTAGCATAGGATCTTACAGCAATTTCAACATTTGCATCTATATTTATGTTGAACAAATATTTTTGATCTCCTAGTGGACACCCTGCAATAGAAAAGTAGAAACGAAGTAGGTCTAGAAATATCCTTTTTATTTTGTCAAACACAAAGAAAAATCCCTCTTTTTTGATGAATAAAGTTATAGAGAGCGAATAGAAGGAGAGGTCATAAGAGTTAAGATTCGAACTTAGGCTTTTTGAATTTTTTTTGATTTTTTATTTGGGATATAAACAAAGTCATAAAGTGGGGATAATGGAAGAGATTGCAAAAATTAAGATTTAAACTTTAAACTTACTGAATGTCATATTTTAAAAGTGATTGTATGAATCAATTGGATTCAACTTCTAATTCCAAGTAAAATCACTTTGCAGAAAAATTTGGACATGGAAACCTTAGTCCATTTTTTATTGTCTTCTTCATTCCTATATTTTGTCAAAAGATAAAAGCAAATTTTTTTTATATATAAAAGAGGCGTGGACAAAGAAAAATTTTACAGATATTGAAATTTGAATATTGAACTTATTCAATGTTACTTTTAAAATTCACTGCATTAACCAGTCGGATTAAATCTTGAGTTAAAAGCAAAATAACACTTTGCAGAAAAGGCATACAGCATTTATAGATGCGGGAAACCTTCATCTATCGATTGTGTAGCCTTCTTAACAGTCCTAGTACTCCATGGTTAAGGAAAGATTTCAGTTCCCTATTACCATTATCAAAAGGATTTTTGTTAAATCAACCAAGCCAGCAAGTACCTTCATATATATATATATATATATATCTATATATATATATATATATATATACCTAATTAACTTTTGGATCAGATAAATAAACTTGCTATATTTGAATTGGAACCCCAGAAAGGATTCAGTTGAACCTTCTGCATTATATCATTTTGATCTGTTTGAAAATGTGAAGCACACCATGAAAGAATCTTTGCTGGATCTGAGGCCAAAAAAAAAAAAAGAAAAAAAAACAGTTGCAGCATATCTCAGTTTTTATTCAATATTATTGTCCACGTAAATGGAAACTGCCATTATCTCTGACCTCTAATCAGATCAGCAAACTTGCATGTTATCTGATAGTTGGTCGTTCTTCCAGCCAAGCCAAACTGATATTGAATGAATTCCTTGCAAAGGTTTGCAAATGGAAGTAACATCCATAAACGCAAAAGTACTGTGGACCCTTTTAAAAAAAGCCTAACGAAACCCACCAATGAAACTCCTTCATTCTCACGTCTACCCTTTTCCTGATTGGAAATAATAATATTTAATAATAAAAAGGGACAATCACTCATTTCTTTGCTGCTATGTCAGTCTGAAAACTCACTACACAAACCAAAACGCCAACCTGAGAAGTATATGCGGATGCCCAATAAGGATTAACTTACATTTGGTTTTAAAAAAAATTAATTAGTTCTACGTGTGATTTTATAATTATGTATATATTAATATTTTAATAAATTAATTAATAAATTTTATAATTTAATTAATCTCGTTATGCACATAAAAAAATTTTAAAATTGATCTAAAATTTATATAATTTCAATTGGTGATATTTTTTCTTTTATATATGATCGAGGAATACCATATATAAAGCATAACATTGCCTTGGACTCTCTCTCTCTCTCTCAACATGCAAATGTTAAATTGCAAGCATTTGTGAACATAAATGAATCTTTGTTATTCAGTTTGTTGATGCCTTTATTAAGGGACATGGCTCTACAGCACAGAAAAGGCTAAATGGGTGTTAGAGTTGGTACTTTAATGTATTTTTTGATGGTTAAGTTAATTACTATATTTTTATATGTTAATATTACAAAAAAAGTTAAGAATAGAAAGAATCTGTCTTACTTTTGGGTTTGCTCACTCTTTTATAGACATTATTGAGAGACATGATATCAGATGATTCGACAGAAAAACAATTAGCGTCGAGTTGCTGTCAGGCTATAGTGCTTTATAGTCGGATATGTTAGTCGATTGCAATTCAACAGGTGTCAGCTCTGAAGTCATGCTACTGTCGGATGTTTCCATTGATGTCCTCTAATGCTTTGGCTATTATCGAAACAGCCTTGATAGCCATTTTGCTTAAGGTAACTGTTAGAGCGATGAAGTAAACGATCGATCATCCAAATGGTATAATACGGTTAATAAGAACAAAATATGATTAAGTGAAGGTAAAACATTTTTTTGAAACGTATTTTTATATGTTAATTTTATTTTAGATATAAATAATTTAATTAATTAATAATGTAATTTTATATGAGACATGAAAGAGTTTTTTTTTTTTTTTTTAAGAATAAGTAGGTTTGCAAATTCCATTATAATTTATTTTAATTTAATTTTGTATTTAAATAATAAAATATTTAAACATTAAAAGGAAATCGGAAGTCCTATAAGTTTTAAGTCTGTCTTCTTCATTTTTAAGCCTTCAATATGCAGTGGGCTTCTCTCTCCCAAACAGAAAAAGATTAGAATTTTTTGTTGTCCCGGAAGCTCTCTCACAACCATCTCTGACACTAAAATCACAGAATTTGCCCACTCACTTTTGAACTAAATCTCTTTAATTTACAGGTCAAAATCATCTCAGATTCTCTCTTCAATTTGATGCTATTATATTTGTTAATGGGGATCGGAAGATTTACCGATTTGGGTCGACGATGATCGCCGATCGGAATCATGCGATTCAATTCGGAAATCATAAGGGGGGGAGGGATTAGCGATTTTCCGGTAAAACTGGTCCATGTGCTTAGGTTAGCTAAAAGTTTTTCCTTTTTTTTTTCTTTAGAAACTTCAGGTACTTTAACAGCAAAGGATAAAGAAAAAAGGGTCCTTATCTATTTTTATTCACTCACCTCTTATCAAATTATCAAGTTTTATTCTTTTCGAGAGAGAATAAAAAAAAAACTTAAAAATTAACCCCCTCAGATTTCGTTGAACCAGAGGTTGTGATAAGTCAGTTTGTATAGATATGGAGAAGAAGAGAAACTCTCACCTTTTCCTTACAAAAAACAACACACCATTAAAGCTAACCCATCAAAAAAAATTAACTTTTTTTTCCTTAATTTTTCTTTCTTTAAATTCCCAATTACAATCCATTTTTCAAGTTCCCTTTAGATAAAACAGAGCGGAGACTCTGATTAGATATAAGCACTTCCTTGTTCTTCCAATTTTGATCTGAATTTTGCATTTTCTGGGGGGGGGGGGGGAGGGGGTTGTAATTCTTTTCAATTATTAACAGTTGCAGATGGGTTTTTGAGGAATCATGGGTCTTTATATGTAATTGTGCTCTGTTTCCTTTTTTTTTCCTCTCTGCTTCTGAAGGTTACGTGATCGAGTCTACTTTTTCAATTTTGATTATCTGATAGTTTTGATGATCTGGGTTTCTTAAAAAAGATGGATCTTTTTTAAAATCCCGTCTTTTGAACGGTGGATGTTGATTTTGCTTGCCCTGGTTGATTTTTGATCAGGTCAATGATCAATCTGATATTATTTAATAGCGAGTTTACGTGAACAGGAGTGTCTCCTCCTTATGCGGGAATTCCTTGCGTTTCTGGGTTTTCCTTTTAAGTTTGGAATATTCTTTTAATGGAGGACTAGTATTCTTCGCTTCAAATTTCTCTTTCGGTGCTTCCTCCTTAAATTTCGTGGTTTAGAACTCGTATGCTTTTTCGATCATCTCTACAAGCTTTTCTTTCTCTGTTTTTCGCGGTTTTGATGTCCTTGTGCTTGGCCATTTTGGCTTTCCGGTCTCAATTTGGATCATCCAATCTGCTCTATTTTCGTTTGCTTTAGCCAAGCATTTGTTGCAAACATATTTGGTTTTGATCATTTGAGCATCTCCTTTTGGTTGGTTAAAAAAAAAAAAAAAAAACCCTTTGGTTTGTGATTTGTGAAATGATCACATAATTTGTGGTGTAAAATGTTTTTCCTTTCTTTTGTGATTTAAAGAGTTTTTATGAGTACCTTTCTTTTTTTTTTTTTTTTCTTTTGGTTTTCTATTTGTAGGTTTGAGACTTGAAGTTTGCTGATCAATCCGTTATTTAAGGTAGATATTTTTGGCACTTGTAGATTGAACTAATAAGTCAACAAAGGTTTAGTATCTAGGAGGTAGTTTGGATCATTGGAGGGTGTTTTTTAGTGATTATTGTACCTATGTTTCCTAATTGTCAGCAATTTAGATCATCTTATTTGCCAAGTTTGGGCACTTCAAAATTGGGGCAGTGCCCATGGATGCCACAACAAGCGGAACCCCTACCGTTCAATACCATAACATACCTGATCAACCAATCACTGCTATTGTTGCTGCTCCCGTGTCTGCATTTCTGCGACAAGTACGTCATTGCTTTGGGGACTCGACTCCTGGAGAATTCCCCTTAGCTGCCAATCCTTGCATTGTTCTTCATGTCCTCACTACTTGTAATTTGGATCCTCAAGATCTTGCAAAACTAGAGGCGAGTGGATTTTTTTCTTAACTTTTTGAACATGAAGCTCCTTTTAAATGTTGGAATTGATAACGCTGGCTGATTTTTGTAAACATGTCTTCCAGGCAACATGTTCCTTCTTTAGGCAGCCAGCAAACTTTGCCCCTGATTATGAATTGTCCATATCGGAGCTTGCTGCTCTTGATATGTGCCGAAGAAGAGCTATATTTAAGCCAATGACCGATGAAGAACGTCAAAGTTTGAAGCAAAGATGTGGGGGATCGTGGAAATTGGTCCTAAGGTTTCTGCAGGCTGGTGAAGCATGTTGCAGGAGGGAGAAATCACAGGCAATTGCTGGGCCTGGTCATAGCATTGCTGTGACATCAACGGGAGTGGTTTACTCTTTTGGCTCTAATAGCTCAGGACAGTTAGGACATGGCACTACTGAAGAAGACTGGCGGCCTCGCCGAATAAGGTTGCCAATACTTTTGTCTCTGTGTATGCCTGATGGTTTAAAAATATAAATGCAAAGAATTAATGGAACTCCATTATGTTGTAGATCTTTGCAAGGCATTCGAATTATCCAAGCAGCTGCTGGGGCTGGCAGAACAATGCTGATTAGTGATGCTGGGAGAGTTTATGCCTTTGGAAAGGATTCCTTTGGTGAAGCAGAATATGGGGTTCAAGGAACTAAACTAGTTACAACTCCGCAGCCTGTTGAGTCTTTGAAAGACATATTTGTGGTACAAGCTGCAATTGGAAACTTCTTCACAGCTGTATTATCCAGAGAAGGCAGAGTTTACACATTCTCTTGGGGGAGAGATAGCAAGCTTGGTCACAAAACCGAGCCAAATGATGTGGAGCCCCAGCCTCTATCGGGGGCACTAGAGAACATACCTGTGGTGCAAATTGCTGCTGGATACTGCTACCTTCTTTGCCTAGCTTGTCAACCAAGTGGCATGTTAGTTCATCTCTGAATACCTTTTAAGAAGGCTTATTTTTAAACCGGCATTCAAACTTTTCTTACCATAATCCTAGAATCATCTTCATATCAGAGGGCACGTAATTAAATTACCCAACTATGTCAGAAAAATTCTCGATCTATTGGAAGCATACTTCTGTTTCCTTTTTTTTTTTTTTTTTGAAAAACTCTCATATCTGAATTTGATCTCAGAAAGGTTTTGATGACTTGTCATCCACAATCTTTGAAATGATGAATGACAGTCCTGAATTCTGAAATTATGAATAGTGTTGGACTTTTCTAGACTCACAATGTCCATCCATCTTGTTGTTGTTCCATATGTAACCACCTGTCATTATTTGATTATCTGAATGTTTTATAGGATTAATAACTTTGTGATGTGTCCTCCTTTTGGAATAATCTAGGTCAGTGTACTCTGTCGGGTGTGGCTTGGGTGGAAAGCTTGGACATGGCTCAAGAACTGACGAAAAGTACCCTCGATTAATTGAACAATTTCAACTGTTGAACCTTCAGCCAATGGTGGTTGCTGCTGGTGCTTGGCATGCTGCTGTTGTGGGTCGGGATGGAAGGGTTTGCACATGGGGTTGGGGACGTTATGGGTGCTTAGGTCATGGAAACGAAGAGTGTGAATCGGTTCCAAAGGTGGTAGATGCATTAAGCAAGGTCAAAGCAGTTCATGTGGCTACAGGGGACTACACAACCTTTGTGGTATCCGATGATGGTGATGTATACTCTTTTGGTTGCGGGGAATCTGCTAGCCTCGGACATAATGCTGCTGCTGAGGGACAGGTTTGAACTTTCCTTCCCCTTTAATTTCCTGTAGTGATTAACTTTATGGGTTTACGTTGTAGAGATCATTTCTTATTCTAATTTAGGCCATTGATTGTTATCTGTTTCATTTTAAAATACTGAAATGAACACACCATTATGATATGTAATTTCACTCCTTTTAAGTTTGCTTTTGAGAGGTCACACTTGAGAAAGGTTTAGATTTCAAAAAAAGTCATTCGTGAAATCACAGCATCGCATGCGGACTAATCAATTAAGCTGTTTTCCTCGAAGAACTGGCATTTTCTGTCAATTACAGACTATTTTAATTGGACACTGATATTACAGTATTGTCCTTGAACGTGAGAAAGGAAGGGGCAATATGAATTCCATTGAGCTGTCAAAAGTAAAATACTTCATTAACTGTCGTCATTTTTGTTTATTTCTTTATCTGGCAGGGAAACAGACATGCAAATGTGTTGAGCCCGGAACTGGTAACGTCATTGAAGCAAGTGAATGAACGGGTGGTACAGATCAGCCTTACAAACTCAATATACTGGAATGCCCATACATTTGCACTCACCGAGTCTGGGAAGCTCTATGCATTTGGTGCAGGAGACAAAGGTCAGCTAGGAATAGAGTTAGTTAACAATCAGACCGAAAGGGGAAACCCTGAGCAGGTCGATATCGATCTCAATTAGGAAATTCAATGGTTTCTCCTCCCATCTCATACACACCATGTCATCCTTTTAGCTCATCAAAATCACACATTGCATATCTGGTGTTTTGAAGTTTCCCTGTTTATTCTGTAAATAGAAAGCAAGCAAAAAGAATTTGTGAAGATTTAAGTTTAGGTGTAGAAAAGGGCCTAAGCAAATGCTTACAAGGTCGATTTCCTAAAGAAAAACGGTTAGCACATAGGCCTTTTTCAAATTGTTAATAGCTGAAACATCTGTTAAGGTTCATTGATTATTTTCTTATGTTAAAAATTGCAATATTCATAAATTCACTGATGTTTTTTAGCCGGTTTTAGTGGATGGCCAAGGTACATTGAAGCAGTAGGGGGCCTGCTAAGATTCCAAAGGGCTGATGAAAATGTTTACTCCATTTTCACCCTTATTACCTGCAGGATTTGTGGCAAAATCATTGGAAGGGGTCTATTTATATGCGGTAAGTTTAGAATATATCAAGGGATGTGATTTTGCACTCTACCAAAACAAAGAGGTTAGAATTGATGTTTAAAAAATCGGACCAAAGGTCAGCCAGTGAGATCTCTTGATACCGTTTGAACTTGTTGAACCAAATTATTTAATTAAAAAGAATTTAAATATTAAATAAATAATTTTAATATTAAATAAGTATTAGTTATAGTAAATATTTAATAAAAATATCATTTAACTAAATGATATTGTCTTTAATAAGGTTTAAAGATTCAAATCTTATTGCATAAAATAAATTTTTTTGGAAAAATAGCAAAAATAAGTGCAAAATTAGTTTTTTTTGGTTTTTTTCTATTTTTTAGTGTTTCAATTAGTTTTCATTGGTTCCTTAAATTTTTGTTTTTATAATTGTATCAAAATGATTTAGACATCTGTTTTCAATTTAATCGGTTGGTTCAGATCGAAACAATGATTAGACTTGACCTAATGCCTTTTGTAATTGTTTTGTTTTTGCTTTATTAAAAAGTGTTAATTAATAAAAACGGATTAAAAAAAAGTCATGAATAAATTAATTTTAATGTTTACTGTGCTTTGTTAAAAAAAAAACCCATTAATTTGAGTTGATTTAGCAAGAGGTTAAAGCTTTTTCGAGATAAAAACAGTATTATCAGTATTGTATAGATAACGGTTGTATCAGTTGGTATGTATCGTTTCGATGTATAATGGTACTATCAATGATTGATTTTGTTTTGATCTTAGTTTCGGTCTGTACTAGTCGTATCGGTAGGTACTGGCCTGTTTCGGTGATACCGGTCGAAAATAGTTGTATCGGTCGGTACATAATAAAAGCTTGTGAAAAAAAGTTAAACCAACATTGATTTTAAATCTGATGAATATTATATAAAATTACTTATAAATTTGATGAATATTAGACATAATTATTCATAAATTTAACAATCATTAAAAAATTTCAGTTTTACTACTTAACTGATATTGATTTTTTTGTATTTGATGAAGCTTTTTTTATAAAATTATATATAATTGATAAATATTTAATATATAAAATTTATTTAATCTCATTTATTTTATATTTATAAATATTCTCATATATATAAATTAAAAATATTTAAATTTCAATAAACCTAAAACGATATATCAAAATACACTGATATTAATATGTATTTGTATCAAAATAAAAATAATATTAGCTCAGAAAAAAAATACAAATTGAATTTGATTCAACTGTGAAGTTGAGTTTAAGTTCGAGTAATTTAAATTATCAAATAAATTAATTTAAAATATTTTAAATTAATATTCTAATTTTAGTAATTGACGAGTTTATTATGTTTTTTATTTTTAATTGATATTAAAAAATTTTAACTTGAACTCAAACTCAAATTTAAGTATAAATTATTGAATTTAAAATCAAGCACATCTTTTTATTACGTAAATAAATCTAATCAAATTAATTTAAATAGTTTAATCTTTTTTCAAATTAAATTTAAATTATTAAAATAAAATTTAATCAAATTTAACTTAAATTTAAAATAATAAATTATAATCCAAGCTCAAACTTTTTATTATTTAGTTTAATTCGATTACACCTCTATTCATGCATCAGCTAGGCAGCCCTCAAGCCTCCAGTAGGACGAGTCACTTTGGGTAAAGGCTCTAATAACTGGCGTATTGCATAACTGCCAGCCTTATGTCTTGTTATCACAAAGGCCTTTGAAGGGGAAAAAAAAAAAAAACCGACATGGTTACTAGTTGCAATATAAACAAAATGCAGTCTAATTTAAAATTAATTAACAATGATTGGATAATTTTAATTTATATTTGCTTTAACAAGTGTGAGAATTTTTTTTTTCTTTAATATTGACACCAAAGAAAAAATGTTTATAAATTTAATCTCGACCGTCCATTATAACAAATTATCAATATCCAACTTTATTCATGTGAGATTTTC
>JBBYHM010000016.1:976060-986852 GCA_038381775.1 Adansonia rubrostipa | reverse complement strand
AGTTTCACGAACCAACACATGAGCCAATCATTAGGAGTGAGTTGACTTCTTAATTCCTCTCTAGATTATTGATTATACATTGAATTATCCCATTTGAAAATTTATAGTTTAACCATTATTGTACCTTATTTGTACGCCACTGTACAATATTTTATTTGTTCATGTTTGATATTTTTGGTCAATTGAATAAATTTTGATATTTTTTTAAAATATCAAATAGAATTTAAAAAAAAAGATTTAGCAAATTTGGGTTTAAAAATTGAATAAATTTGACCAAAAGAAATCGAATAAACAAATAAAACATGATGGAGGGAGTATTATTGGTTTCCTTACAAGATGGCAGGATTCATGTACATGTTTGGAACTTGTAATTTATATCAAACCACCAATCTTTTCATAATATGTTATTTTTGTTAAATACAAAAAATACATTAATTATATTTTTTTAATAAATTTTTAAGTAATATAATTATAGGGACCGGTTAACATTTTATTTTCAAATTTTAAGGTTTTATTATTATTATTATTATTATTATTATTATTATTATATCTACATATCATTGTGTGAGTGGCATTCATGATTATATATACTTAATAAAGTGATGATGATGCACTTTCCATTAGTTACTTTTCATCATCATTAACGATATCCGAATTAGATTCTGCAATCATTAAAGTTAAAACACAATTTTTTAACATTGTTGTAAGGGAAAACAAAGTCTCCTTGTACAAGCAATTCTTTGCAGGAACCCCTTACATTATCAACAAAAATCTGTTTACCTCTCTACAAGCATACATAAATTTATAAACAGTTATAAGCGGTACAACTTGTAACATAATTGTTTTGTAAATGGGCTTCTATGTTAGGTCAAGGCCGGATTTAAGTAAAAAATTTAAAAAAAAAATTGAACTTATAAACATCTTTATCCCGCATGTAGTAAGATAATCCATTTGCACCTATATTCACCCTTTAACTCATATACGTATGTGAGGTGAAATTGTTTTAGTGGGTGTTTAAAACCTTAACTTTTAAGGTTTGATTTTTCTTATTTATTGTTCAATAAATATTTAATGTAAATAATTGTGAATGTATTAAAAAGAACAAACAAAAATAATGAACCAGATCCTATAAATTTTTTTTAAATAGGATGATGATCCTAATTATATTAGTCAAATTCTTAATGCAAATCTTAAAATTAGGTAGTTAAATCCTAAAATAACATATTATGTAAGAACTAGATTCAAACCTGAATTGGTATAATCCTTTACCTTTAGCTAAAGGAATTGCTTCAGTTGAAATAGTGCCATAGTTAATAAATGGGGAAATGGGATTTGGATCCTCTTCACACTCAAAGTTCAGTTTCAGCCTTCAATTCATCAGCTAATTTATATATAAGCAAACAGGAAATTCAGGATGTGTCATTTTCATGACTAATATGGATTGGTGAGGCACATGGCCTGTTCTTCAGGCCATGTGATGCTTTTTGACCTATTTAATTTGGATCCATAATATCATACCCTACACACACACACACACACACACACACACGCACACACATATGTATATATGATATCATGCGTTAAAGACTCTATAGACTTTTGCTTTTATTTTTAAATTGAGAAAAAAAAAACTAAGACAATTAAATAAATACAAACTGTTTGGATTATTATATGCTAACTTAGTAGTTAAAGAATGAGAGATTTTAAATGCTTAGCTTTAAAGTGAACAAGAACCAACCATTACTATTAGAAATATTTGAATTCAGGATCGCGATTTCTTTTTCTATTTTCATATTTTGATTTTTTTAATAATCATAGATGTTTAAGAAGATATGAATACAAATAATTTATAGCATGTTTAGTTCATTATAATTAGAATTCTATTACAATCATATTCTAATATACTACAGTAATATAACTGTTTGATTCACAGAAAGACTATTCTGTGCAATAGTCTATTATGGCCTTATTTTATAAAATTATTGAATAGCAATTTCGTACTCCCTATTAAATAGCTATTCCGACCTTAGGTGGAATAAGAAATTGTTTTAAGGGATTTGAATCTTCTATTGTTCTATGCTATTGAACTAAACTAATGCATATCGCTAGTCCATTCTATTCCTGCTCTATTTTGTTCTTATAAAATAGTTATTTTATTACAGCTTTATTTCATTTTAGTGAACAAAATATAACATTAATGTTTGAGAGCCTAAAATTGGATTTGGTCTTTTGTAATTGGAAAGTAATTGCTTCTAGTAGCCTATGTTTTATTTTGTCAGTTTTGGATGTGGATGAAACTTATGTCTGATTTTTGTTGATAACATATCTAAAGGCTATATACATCCTATAATTTGACACATAAATGTGTGAGTGAAAAAAAATAATATATTTTTTAAAAAATTATAAGTAAAAGAAAGGATAGTTCTTATAAGTAAATAGTTTTTTTTTCTTTTAAGAAGAATGGGTTTTTTCTTTTTTTTCAATGAATAGGTTTTTTTTTGAAAAAAAATACATATATAATTTTGAAAGAAATTATTTTATTTTTGATATCATAATTATATATGTTTAGTAATTAAGTTACTATTAACTGACTAGTGACATTCAATTCAATTAGTCACTTTATAAATACTATAGATTGTTAGAAACTATCTCACACTTTTTTCCATGTAGGAAAGGTTGCATAACAATTTTGAATCAGTGAGATTCAAGAAGGCGATAATTGTAGTATAAAGTGGCCTTATCCATATAACAATAATGCACAAAGCTGGTGGGGTCATTCATGCATGGTGCTTGATATCATCATTTGTTTCAATGACTATTATATACTCTAGTTAACATGGGAACAAAAAAGAAAAAGAGAAAACTCATTGTAGCTTATTGACCAATGAAATCTTAAGGCGGGCTGGCTGTTTATATTGTATAACAAAAAAATGAATAAAAAAAGAAAATTAATGGCTGAGAAAGACTTGCCACGTAGTTTCAGCATTGGCAAAAGACATGTTTTAAGTGGGTAAGAATATTGGTAAATAGTGCCTGAATTGATGATAGGAAAAGATTTGGACTTTGCCCTTTTGGAGTCTCCACGGTGCAGAAACTTGGGAGAAAAAGTTGGGTCATCAGCTGGAGTTGCCGGTGCTAGCCATCGATGGATTTATGGATATATCCTGAAAATGGGGGAATCGAAGGCTTGAATTTTGAGGTCGAAAATATTGTAGGGTCGCGAGATGGTGAAGTTGGTGAGGAATTTTAACTGGGAACAATGATCACATGGGAGAACGTGCCTTCCCCAAGAGAAATGGCGACCATCTCACCAGCTTCATGGACGGTACGGAGTTAGCATGTGCCTGATTCCTAATTATTATTATTTTTGAGTAATCATGTCATATTCCGTCAATATGAATATGATTATTAAAAAATATTTTAAATATATAAAAAATTTAAAAAATAAAATATATTTATATTAAATATATATTGTATTTATATTTATATTTAAATTTAATTGTCATAATGTAATTCAACTTTCAGACTCAATGATCCAAAAAAAACCTTGCAAAAACTAAAGTTTATACATGCACGTTAATCAAATTCAATAAATAATAGTAATAAGAAGAAGAAGACTGAATTAAGAGTTAAATACAACATTTACTTTCCCATTTGCTACTTTTACAAGTCCCCATGCCATATTCCATGTTTGTGCCACAGAATGTTCATACAATTTGATTTTTTTTTTTATTTTAATGAAACAGAGTTTTTGTTTAGGTATTAAACCTAAAATTATATAATTTTAATATATAAAATCTGGGAGTTAATTAATTTTATAATTGGACTATATACATCGAATATCTATTTTATTATGATAATTTTTCTAAAAAAATGCTTTAAATAATATGTTAATAAAATCATTTTTGGAACTATCAACTATATTATTATATTACAACGTTGTTGTTCAGATTATACATAATGTTGTCCTGATCAAAGCAGTTATCTCTCGACAATTCCAAAGATTAAGAAAAAGACATTGGAAAGCTAAACTGACATTGTTGAGAATTGCCTTAATTTCCTATAGTATTATTTTTATTCGTAAATAAATGGCAAAGAATTGCAAATGCTACATGTGATTGAGCAGTTATCGTCAAACTTATCTATATATCTGCATGGAAATTAAGATCGGATAGGAAATTTGAATCAGAGCCATAGAATTAAATAATATATATATATACACATATATAAATATATTATTTTTCATAATTTTTTTACACGATTAATATTTTAATAAATTAAAAATTAGATTTAGCATTGTATTTACTGTGCAAGTAAAGTTTTAAATAAATTTGATATTTTTATGATATTGATTGAGAACATTGTTTTATTCCATATATATATATATATATATATTTAATAGTTAAAAGATTTTTAAATTAAATAAATAATTAAAAATTTTTATTTTACTCAAAACTCAAAATATATAATTGACATGAATAGAATATGAAATACAATAGTTAGATTAAATAAGTATAAATCATATAAAAAGTTATAAAAATGTGTAAAAATAATTTAATTTTACACTGATAGAGGTAGATCTTGTTCGTATATATATATATATATATAGTGCATCTTTAACTAAAATTTTAAGGTGATTAAAATACATTTCATTTGTAACATCATACGTACTTAAAAATTATATAATTTTAATATATTCATATTCAAAAAAATAATAGATAGGTGGGTGGTGGACCAACTTAAACACAATATCTTATTTATAATCTATTACTGAGAATAGTGAATAGTCGGTCAAATTTAAATAAGCTAAACATTTAAATGTCTTATGATATATATGAAGCAAAAAAAAAATTTTTTTTTTTTTGTTTTTCTTTATATAATCCATTTGCAATATATACACATATATGCAAAATTAAAAAAAAAAAAATGGAGAGCCATGGCCTAGGGATATCAATGGATAGTGTAAATTTGAATATCCATAATTATCCGATCTAATTTTTTGCAGACTCACATATTACAAATTCTGATAATATCCAGAATCTAATATTATAATTACTATCTATAGCGAATTCGAAGTATATAAAGATATGAACCTTCGAATATCTATTATCCAAATCTATATTACACGTGTGAATAACGAATCCAAATATCCAACTCCGCTATTGAAATTTACTTTTGTAAAATATTAAAAAATTATGCTCCATGTAGGAATCGAAGCTTAACCTATTGAATTCATATTTTTTTTTTACGAATTTAGATATCTGATAAATAATATTATTTAATTTAAATTCAAATTTAAATAATACTATATAAATTTAATGTAAATAATAAATATATTTAATTTTAAAATAATTTTATAAATTTAATTTTAAATATTATATAAATTATAAATATTTGATCCTACTATCCTTATAAACACCCATGCTTAGAAAAGTTCTGCCTAGAACCTAGCCATGGAGGATTTTCTTCATGAGAGTAAAAAGAGAAAATTAAAGCTGCAAGCATTTGTTAAATAATAATAATAAAAAAAACAGTCTACCAAATGAATTTATTGATGTCTGCCTTTTAGGTAGTAACATTTAAGGAGAAAAGTTGCAATTGATCATGGATCGAACTTTGGATTAAGTTATAGTAAAAAATTTTTACTTCTCTACATTTTTTTTTTTCAAGCCGATCAAGATTTCGTAACGGAGGTAGAGCTTATTTTCATACGTAAGATTCAAATTTAAAATTTTATTTGAAGAAAAAAGAGTATTTATCACTCCAACTAATTATTCATTGGTTACTTGTTCATAGTTTAATATGTTAAGTACGAAATTTTTTATTTTATTATTTAAAATATATTTAAATTTTTTATATAAATATTTTTTATTAATTAAATAATTATTCATATCATATCGAATTAAATCGATTTAAATCTATAAAAATTTATTTCACCCATCTCAACGCTCAATCTAAATCGAACCAGCTAAATTAATCGACTAACTTAATCCTTAGACATATATACGCTCCTACTTGTCTAAAACTACATATAGAAAAGTTTTTCAATGCAGAATTAGGTTCATTTAATCTTTCAACAGATTTACTACCGACAAATCATAGATCCATGGTATAATATATGAAGTGATTCAATTAAAACTCAGATAAATTCTTGTAATGAAAAAATGATAGACCTGATTCGACGGCCCTTAAACGAATGCAAGATAAATAAATTTAAAAAAAAAAAATGGAGGAAGAGATGTGTGATGGGAAATGTACGTCTGATGGATGGAGGAAGAAAGAAGGGGAATTTGTCTTCACCTTTTGAAGTTCGACGTTTGAAAACAAACAAGAAGATCCACAATAATTGTGGACTGAGAGAGTGTCGGTGTGTTGTTAAAAATTGATGCGTTACCAATAATACTGCTTCATACCAAAATTATCTGAAACTAACGGTATTTCATGCCACTTTTTTAGTCATTATTGTCCTTTTAAACTACTATTAAAAAGATTGAATTGAAGTTCAAATGAATGTAATTTTTATTATCGGTTCAATAAATTTAATTGATTAAATAGATTTTAAATCGATTCAAACATCATTTGATTTTATGAATAGTATTGGGCTAAATTGAATTTTAATTTTCAATTGAATTAATTCAACTAACTGATTTAATCTAATTTTTTCATCACAGCCGTTAACTCCTTTTCTTAGAGAAAGAAAATTGGATCAATCTTTAATTTACTTAATATCAAACGATTGTATGGATCAATTAAATTAAATTTATGATTAATCTTTAATGATTTTTACTTTAATATTAATAAAGTATGGTGTCGCCAAAAACAGTTAGTTCATTAATAATTAATTAAGATTTCTATTTTATTTGAAAATTTGAGAGAATTATGTGAACATGCAATCCAAAAGTGAAGAAGTTTGAGCAGCTAACGACTCAAACTACTAGACTGTGGGACCCTTAGAGGAGCAATACGATTCAAGGGCAAGAGTGGGCATTGCAGGCAGGCAGGGCAGTCCTTTAATTATTATTTTATTCAAAGTTGAAGCTATATTCTATCCGATCCCCTCTATAAAAACCCCCCTCCTTTAATCTCAGTTTCTCAGAACTTTGATCTTCCACTTTGTACATTCCCTAAGGGAAAAAAGAAAAAAAAGGCCTAAATGGCAATTCCATTGTCCCTGTTTCTACTGGTGTTGCCTATGGCTCCCACCTTTATTTTCTCCTCACCAGTTCAAGACCCCGAGCAAGTAGTGGAGCAAGTCAATGAGTATGTATTAATTTCGTGTAGTTTTGAAATTTTTTTTCATCAATGGCAATTATGAAAACAAGGAGAACGAGAATGAGAATGTTTCATATTTTTTTTTGTTTTTAATTTGATGTGCAGGAGCATCAGAAATGCTACTATGGCTAGGAGGAACTTGGGATTTCTGTCGTGTGGAACCGGGAATCCCATTGATGACTGCTGGCGGTGCGACCCTCATTGGGAAAAGAACCGTCAGAAGCTAGCTGATTGCGCCATTGGGTTCGGTAAGCATGCCATTGGTGGCCGGGATGGGAAAGTATACGTGGTGACTGACCCTAGTGACCCTGACCCTGTTAACCCCAAACCCGGCACCCTTAGGCATGCTGTTATCCAAGATGAACCTTTATGGATCATTTTTGCTCGTGACATGGTGATCAGATTGAAAGAAGAATTGCTGATGAACTCGTTCAAGACCATCGACGGCCGGGGAGCCAACGTCCACATTGCCGGCGGGCCATGCATTACCGTGCAGTACGTGACCAACATCATCATTCATGGGATTAACATTCATGATTGCAAGAGAGGAGGGAATGCTTATGTTAGGGACTCTCCTAGCCATTACGGTTGGAGAACTGTGTCGGACGGTGATGGGGTGTCGATATTCGGAGGCAGCCACGTTTGGGTGGACCATTGCTCTTTGTCTAACTGCAACGATGGGCTGATCGATGCCATACATGGATCCACCGCCATCACCATTTCTAACAATTACTTGACCCATCATAACAAGGTGATGCTCTTGGGACACAGCGACACTTACAAACAAGACAAGAACATGCAAGTCACCATTGCATTCAACCACTTTGGTGAAGGGCTTGTACAAAGAATGCCTAGGTAAAAAATTAATTAATTAATTAATTAATTAATTATAGTTGATCATTGCCCTTAATCTAGTGATTATATTCACTTTTCACCTTGTATATATACAGATGTAGGCATGGATATTTTCACGTGGTGAACAATGATTACACGCATTGGGAAATGTATGCAATCGGTGGCAGTGCTGATCCCACAATCAACAGCCAGGGCAATAGATTTCTTGCACCAAATGATGAAAACAACAAAGAGGTCAGAACGATTAACTCACTAATCCCTTTAATTTGTTCGAAGATACATAGATGGTAAGCTTTAAACTAACAAATAATGAGCTGCAAAATTCAGGTGACTAAACATGAAGACGCGCCGGAAAATCAATGGAAGCATTGGAATTGGAGGTCAGAAGGGGATTTGATGTTGAATGGAGCATTCTTCACCGCATCAGGCACCGGGGCCTCTTCTAGTTATGCCAAGGCGTCGAGCTTGAGTGCAAGACCATCCTCACTGGTGAGCTCACTCACGGCGGGAGCGGGTGCACTGGTTTGCAAGAAAGGATCACGTTGCTAGTGATATAGATGATTGGCTAATAGGAATAAAGTAAAAACTAGAAGATAAAAATTGAAACATGAGAAAAGATGGAAGTATACAATTATGTCCAAATTGTAATTAAAAAGAATCAGAAATTCATGTTTCTGTATATTTGTAATTGAATTTTTGTATTTTTGACCTTGGATGATGTATACAGCTACAAAGCTGAAAAAGAGTTGAAAAAGTAATGTTCACTTCAACCAATGAAATGAGTAATGATCATTTTGCATCAAAATTTTCTAACATATCTAGGATTAATCTAAATAGTTACGATTTTTTTTTTTTACTATTTTCAGATTTGTCGTCTCTTTTTTATTAAAAAAAAATCCCTTTTCATGCACTTAATGCAGTTTTCCACACATGGGGTGCTAAGGTGAAGCCATGGGGTGTGAAACTTAATGCAATTTTCCTCACATGGGGTGGTACAGTAACACAGTGGAGGCAGTGGGGGTGTGAACTCTAAACTTGGTGCAAGAGCGGAAAATGCTTTGTTTTACTTTGATAATGACCCCACTTTTTTTTTTTTTGGCAAATTGATTGCAACTGCCTGTTGGTTCCCTTGACAAAGTTGCAAGCTTGGGGGCCTTGATCTTCGACCGACACCAATTTACGAGCAACTGGCTAAAGAGTCTATTATTAAAGCACCTGTCTCCGACAATTCCAGTTGCCATAAATGACACCACCTATCCTCAATCGCTTCCATCCCATCCATACATATAGCATAAATGAGAAATAACGGATTGGTTTTTGGTAGTAATTGATATTTCTTTTTCCTTTTTTGCACGAGAGATAGCTTCGTTTGGCGGGTAACTAAGCCATTAAATTTAACATTAATTTTTATATAAATAATATTTTTAATTTTATTAAATTATATTATCAACTTTCTATTATTAATAAATTAATTACTTAATCTAACACTATTAAGTAATATTAATGAAAAACATAACTCCACATGTATATATCATTTTTGTTTTAAGTCTTATCACAATAACGTTTTGATAAACATATACAACATATGCATATTAAATCAACTTTTTCGTTAAAATTACTTAACTAAGTATCTTAAATGACTAAATTTATTAACAATAAAACTTTAACTATATAATTTAACAAAATTAAAGATTTATGACCTAAGTTTAATGATCCAAATTAAAATTACCCCAAACCGGTCACTCTCAGGTTTTAAGACCCAAACTATTACCCGTTAGTTTAATTATAGTATTCCTTTTACTGATAAGTTCCTATTAATAAATTGTTTTGATTGATACGTGTTTAATGGCGACATCGAATAAAGAAACAAAAATTGACAGAGGGATTAATTCTCATAAATATGTCTTATTTCAGTTAACGGAAAAGGGGAGTTCTTGGGCAAGGATGGATTACTGTTTGGTCGTTGGTACCAAATTCTTGCTTAGTTATGCGCTTTCATGCAGCGCAAAAGGCAAGAAAAGAGGGCAAAGGAAGGGAGACAAGGGACCCCATTTAGCTGTTGAGCTCGCTTATCAAAAAAAAAAACCCTGTTGTTCAAACAGGGTTGAATGTTCCTTTTGGCTACCCCTTAACATCTTCGCAACTTTCTGTCTCACTCATCTACCCCCTGCCAATGTCATCCACTAGTCTTACCTAGCTTAAAAGACAAAATAAAAATAAAATAAAAGTGCATTATTTATAATAATACTGTTTCAATTTATGTATGAATTTTGTGGGTTTTTTTTTTTTTGTGTGTATGCATTATTTATAACCAAAAAAAAATTATCATTAAAATTTTTCAAAAAGAATTGAAACTTGAAACTATATTACGAAATTATCTAATCCACATTGAAAATTTTTGACTCTAAAAGTAGAATTATCAGGATGATATATACACTCTTAAGATATATTTTTAAAAAATTAATTTAAAAATAAATATAACATTTAATTTTTTAATTTTGCTTTTGAAATTAAAAAAAAAAAAAAGCAAATGCCAATTTACCAAAAATGACTTCAATCATTATAAACGACCAAAATTTCAGTAACATATTAACTAGCACTTTGTTGTCCAGCATTCTTACATCCAGGGAAATACGATTACTAACTACCCGAATTGGTGATTGAA
>JBBYHM010000016.1:937088-950010 GCA_038381775.1 Adansonia rubrostipa | reverse complement strand
AAGGAATGCAATAATTTGATTTCTTTATTTGCACCATATTTGCTTTTTGACCCGTTTTCTCTGGGTTGGGTTTGTCAGAAACTTGCTGTATACATAATATGCCTGTTTTTTGGTTCTACATTATGTGTTTTTGTATTCTCTTAACAAACAAAACTATTAGCATTAAAATAATGAGTTTGGGAAACAACTATCATAAATAAGATAAAAATAACTTGCAGCCGCCACCCTTTTTCTCAAATGTCTTTTAGCATGTCTTGCACTACCGTTGCTTTCTGACATTTTCTACTACACGTGATCTTTTCCCTTGATTAGTTGGATTCAATGCCTTAGAAAAGAGATATTCTCTAGGGAGACTACGGTTAAAATGATTCATTAGCATTTTACTAATATATATGGTCACTCAATTCCGTATAGTATCTAAGGAATTTCCATAAAAGACCGTGTTTATTGTGCATTTCTTTCCAAGTTTCATTCTTTCATAATTTATAGTTTTGGCCGCCGGATTCTAGTTTAATTGCTGGTTATCATATGTCCTGATTTAGTAGGCATTAAATTAATATGAAAGATGCAGGCATTTGGGTTCTGTGACGCTCTCTAACTTGTCCAGAAACTGTCTTATTTATTTTTTTATGCTGCTACCTGTCTATAGGTTGCCATGGTGTTTAAGAGGAATCCATAGCAGCTTTTGAATGAGTTTATTTACATTATAGTTGATTGTCCGTGATTGTTGACATGGTATAGAAAAATGACTTCATGAGAATATTCTAAATGTTGCGGCCTTTGCTCTATCTAGCTATGCATTGGCAGAAGATCGACAGTGCAAGCCATTCAATCCTCTTCTTGGGCAGACCTATGAGGCTGACTTTCCAGATAAAGGACTTCGTTTTTTTCTCCGCAAAGGTGCACTATTCTTCACACATAAGCTCTACCAATATGTTGAACTAACTGGTTCTCGACTGAATTAATGGTAAAACTCCGATGGAAAGATAAACAGAAGGCCTTTCTGTTTGTTCGTTGTTGTTGAAATAGGTAAGGTGGGTAGTCATATGACACTTTTGATCTAACAATTGGTTTCACAAGCTCTTGCATTCAGATGAGTCACCACCCAATGATTGTCGCTTGTCACTGTGAAGGTAAAGGATGGAAATTCTGGGCAGACTCCTATCTCGAAGGAAAATTTTGGGGACGATCCATTCAACTTGATCCTGTTGGTGTTCTAACCTTGCAGTTTGAGATGGAGAGACTTTTCAGTGGAGCAAAGTTACCACTTCTATATATAATATCATTCTTGGAAAAATCTATTGTGATCACTATGGCACCATGCAAGCTCGTGTTCAAGGAACAGTCTATCATAGACCGAAATCCCCATGAGGTCATATTTTATAATCCTTAATGAATGGATAAAACAACTTTCAACGAGTATTTTCCATGGTTTGCCGTGGTTTCTGTTTATGGTGATAAGCTCATATTTGATTTGTTTTTGGTTAGATGAAAGGTCCACTCTTCTTAAGGACCTCTAACTTCGAAGCATTTCCAAACAATAATTCATATGTTGATTCACATTTTTTTTCGATTTGCTTCTATTCCTAAAATATTAGAAAATTTAAGTTCGAAAGGTTTCGGCTGGCCAAAAGCATGTAGAATCTTCGTAAAATGATTCTGAGAGAAATTTTAGTGCTCTACTTCCACCCCAAAGTTGCTTACAGTTGTTTGGAAACCTTGTAAACATTAATCAGCCGACAAACTCTGAGTCCTAAGGTGATTATCGATTGTTCTGATTGAACATCATAAGAAGAATAAATTGATGGTTTCTCTCAATAATTTCAGGTTCATGGATTTGTGCAAGACAATAGGACAGGAGGGAAGGTGGCCATGTTGCTGGGAAACTGGGATGAAGCCATCTATTGTGTGCTGGGAGGTCCAACTTTGAAGCCAAAAGGGTATGATCCGCTGACAGAAGCTGTGTTGCTTTGGGAAAGACACAAATTTGTTACTAAGACGGGATACAATCTTACCCCTTTTGCAATATCCTTAAATGAATTGACTCCTGGTTTATTGGGGAAATTGCCTCTGACGGACTCGAGACTAAGGCCAGACCAGCGACACTTGGAAAATGGTGAATATGAAATGGCAGATGAGGTTGGAACAGTTACAGAGACAGGTATATACTTATACAATGCTTACTCCTGAGTTTAACGAGTAACGGCTTTGGGATTTTGCTTATGAGTCTTACATGTGTACTTGAGAAATATACTAGCAAATAGCAATGCTTGTTTAGGGCTTCACTTTGACAACAACTGATTGACTGTTCTATGAGCTTAAACTATATCTATTATCTTTCTTGCCTTTGTTTTATATTTGTAAATCACAAAGTAGTTAGGATGATCCTTCAACCTTGGTAGTATTATCTGAACTCGGGGATGAGTATCGTATACGAATATATGTTTAAAATGAGTATATTTAATTTTTTTTCTTACTTTTCCCATAGATTGGGACGATCACATTCTCACATCTATATCCGAATATGTGTATCAAATATGCATCTTTTTTGGAAAATAAAGGGTCCGGGTAACATAGCTTAGTGGTTTGATTAAGGATCCCAAACTTCCTCCACTCGAGTCTATGGCGTAATCTATTATAGTTGTTTGCTGTTTAAAGAGAAATGAGTTTTAATTAGATTCTTTATACGTCTTTCAGCAGATAAATTGTTCATTCGTTTATTTGATTTGTCTCAATTTATTCATTTTACTATGATTCAGCCAAGGAAATTACAAGCGGAGATGGCGACCAAGATGGTTTCAGAAGAACGAGGACGGTTGGGATCGTTATATCGGATGATACTGGGAAGCAAGAGAAAAAAAGAATTGGGATGGGATCCCTGATATGTTTGGCCAGAACATTGATTCACCTTCGTTTTTAGCTGAAGAAGAGTAAGCAGTCTTTTTTGCTCAGCTATATTTTTTTGGCTGTTATCTATCTGTTTCTTTTTCCCTAGAGAGCTTATTTGGGTTGCAGTTGCAGTCTGAAGTTGCTATTTGAAGGTATAACCATCATCTGTTGTTACTATAAATGGATCTGCGTTCTCGTTTGTCCCTCTACTTCTGTTTTAAAGTGTTGGAACGACTTTGTAAGGAAAATGAGAAATCTAGTTGGTTTAAACAATACGTAAAGTTCACTTGAAACCACCTGATGCTTAGAAATTGATGATTAATTCAGGCAAATGCATCCTAAAATTGGACATACATTAAAAAAAAAAAAGTAAAAGAAAAAAAATATATGGGATAGATATCATACAATATAAAACTAATTTAATTTTATAAGTTTTCATAATTTTTTTATATGATTTGTATTTGTTTAATAATTGGATTCATGCTTTATTGTACAAAAGCAAAGTCTTTTATTCATGGTTTAATTGGATTTTTCGAGGGCATTTTGTCAAATTTGTTCAAAATGCCTTAAATATATTTAATTCGATCATTATTATATTTATTTCAATGTTGTGGAATGCATATTTGTTATAACTGCTGTATTGGCCATTTACCGTTTTATTTCATATGCCAATAGCATGTAGAAATTACGAATATATATATATATATATATATATATATGTTTATACACTGCAGCACCTTTCAGAATTCGTTTTCAACAAGTTACCTGTTGGAAGGAAAGTATAAGGCAAATTAAGGCTAACGTTTCCCCCTCCTTTCTCGCGTATATGCCGCAAAAACAACATTATGCTGGTACGGTGAAAAGAGAATGAAAAATGAAAATGACAAGGAACAAGAACGATCACCTTTGAACCCGATTACCGGCTGCATTCATAGAAAAAAGTGGATTTTTTAAATCCCTACATATATATATATATATATATATATATATTATCGCATTGGAAGAATGAATTTAAAATATTATGTCTATACTATAGCAGATGTATAGAGTTTTTCCACGTGAGATTTAAGTGGTGCTGAAATCAAATTGAATTGATATTGAATAACACTATATATTTACCTAAATATATAGATATAAAAATTTTATTCAAATTCATTCATAATTAAAAATATATAATTTAAATTTTTTTAAATTCGTTCATATTTTTTTCATAAAAAATTTTAAAGCTGCATTTTTTTATTAAAATTTTGAAATATGAATAACTTAAAATATTTTTAATTGTATATATAAATATATAAAAATAATATATATTATGTAATAAAAAAATAAATCGAGTAAAACTAAATTTGAATTATGATTATCGAAATTAAATTTTAATCTATTTTAAAATAAATTATTTTACAATAAATTTATTTTTTAAATTTAATATTTTATTTTAATTCAGGGTGAACTTTTAAACTCACAACTCTCTGACAAATCTAATTGAACCTTTTTTTTTTTTTTTCATGGAACGGACAGCAGAACGTTGCCTCCTCTTATTCTTCCTACGTTTCAATGGACACGTGGCATCTCAAAACAAACTTGCCTTCTTTGTGTCCTAATATTCATTTTCAAGGCTGAAACTGAAAATATGAATACAAAGGCAACAAAAAGAAGCGTGCCTGCCGGGTCTCAGCTGATTTAGGGGCTGCCTGAAATGAAACTTCATTGTTTTCCCACTAAAACTGCTTTCACAGCTATCAACAAAAATGGGTTCCCTTCAGCTCAGGTTCTATTCTTATTATCTGCCTGGGATATCATAATTTTCTTGTAAAAAAATGGTTTGTGTTATCCAGTTATGTGCTTGGGTCAGCAGGTTGATATAAATTTTGTTTTTTCCTTGTAAATTTGATGCATTACGGTTGCTGTTGAATTCTGTAATTGGGATTTCTAATCGGTGTCTCATTAATGTGGTTTGCATTCCTTTTGGCTAGAAAGAAAAGAGCTAAATAGTGAAGATTTTAAACAATTTAGAAATGGTTTAGTTTCCTTCAGGCTATGGCTTTCATCGATCTCCTTAGTCGGGAGAATATTTTGCCCTCAGCTTCATGAAAGTAAATAAAGTCATTGTCGGTGTTGCTCTCGAAAAATGTTAAAAACTGTCATCTGTTCCTTAGAGTTAAGAGAGAAATGTATATATGTAGGATTGTTGAAAGTTAACAGCAGCTTATAAGAATTGAGGAGGAAAATAGTGATATATGTAACGCAATTTTTGCAATTGTATAGTGTTAGAAGTTGGAACCATGCTCTGTTGTTTGGCCTTTACATGTTATGGCAACTTGGCATCGCATCAATCGTGGTTGAAGTAATTAATAAGCTATTGCAATGCATTATTGCACCCTCGTTTTTCTGATTCCCCACTGCCCTCTGCCATGGCAGTAAAAAGTCCTTCCTTGCTCTCTTCTTGCATTGTCCTTTTGCTGCTGTAGTCATTGATGCTACCATGCTAGTGTAGCCATTTAACATACGGGAAGCTGAATGCACACTTCTATGAATTATTGATCTTCCATGTTATTGTTGTAGTTTTCTGGTGTTCAGACTAACAGTTGAGCTGTATTTTCTCCAACGCCAGGCTCTTCCCAACAATAAACCAAGCGGTAAAGAGTTCATGTCAAAATTGCTTGACAGAAGGTGGACATTGCTCAGACCTGATACCAAAATTCATCAAATTACAGTTTCTTCAACACAAGGGCGAAAAGGAGGGGGATTGTTCAGTAATGTTTCTTTCTTAAACAATAATCAGCCACATCTTGGCAACAAGATGTTTGAGGACGATCAAGGATTGTCATTCTATATTGTGAGGGATGATTTATTGCACCCCTTTGTCAATGGCAATAAAGCAAGAAAACTGGATGGACTGCTTCCTCTCATTGAAGATCATGGTGTGACTGATGTGGTAAGATTGTGTTCCTTTCACATGTAAGATGGCAAGTGGGTTTGGATTTACCTGTCTGTTATACGATTATGCATTATGCAACTGGTTCCACATGTTAATGTTTCGCTTCACTCAGCTTCTATAAACTCCCTTGCATTTCCATGCGCATCTGGTAGGATAGGACAAATGGCAGGTCCGTTACCATTCTATTATGGGAGACATTTTATGCTTATGTGATGCTGACCAATGTTATTTAAGGGCTTACTAGACTAAGGAGTACCATTTTTTTTTCTCTATGTTTATATGGGTGGCTTGAATAGAAATAGGTTGTATTTTCATAAAATTTATGGAGCAGATAGTCATGGTCAACATTTTGTGCTCTGTGCTGGCTTTGTTAGATGGTGGATATAGCTATAATGGTATTTAAGAGAAGATAAGTTCAGTTGGTAATTTGTATTACTAGGACAGGAAATATCCTACGCATATAAAACCTCAAGAGTATAAACAGATATCACTGCACTGTGTCCTCTGTATACAACCCTCTTCCCCCCCCCTCCCCCCTTTCTCGATAAGTGAATTATCATTAACCAATACCCTTTTCAATCTTGCAAACTTTGGAGGTCAGATAATTTCATATTGAGAACTTTTCTAGGTTACATGTGGTGGTTGTCAAAGCGCACATGCAGCAGCTATTGGTAGGTATTTTCTTGTTGGATTTGCAAGATTAAATTCCTCTCAAATTTGCTTTTCAGGAAGTCTAATAAGTTCTGGTAATACTAGCCACATAAAGCTTTGCCTCATATTCATTTTGTGTGTTTTCCAGCTGTTTCTTGTGCAGAGAAAGGACTGAAGTCACACTTGCTTCTACGAGGAGAGCAGCCGGAAATTCTGACTGGCTATAACTTGATTTCAACAATATATGGAAATGTAACATATGTTCCAAGATCTTTTTATGCCCATAGGGAAAAAATGCTACGTACACATGCTAGTATGGTTGCAGGCAATACTGGTAGTGTTGTATATTGCAATGATATTATTGATGCTTCCATAACGTCCCAGACATTTGATTGTTCAAAGTTTGGGCAATTGGATGCTCCTAGAGGCGTCAAGAGCCACTCAAGTAAGGTTGTGATAGTCAATGAAGGTGAAGGAGATGCTGTTGCATTACTAGGTAAAAGAAAATTGGAGATTCTCTGTTTTGATATAATCATCCTCCTATATTTTTCACAAATATATCCACGTTCTGTTTTAACATACAATGTTGCACAGTCATTGCAAAGGTTCCAAAACTACCTTAGATGATGTTATTCTTGCATTAATAATAAATTGCTTACTTCAAGGATATTGTATTAATAATATGTATAAATAATTTACCTTTATGATTCTGATCTAAAGCACTGTGCAAGTGCATATGGATTGCCTTTAATCTGGTTGATAATAATAACTCATAAAGGATGGCCAACGTCATCCACTGGAGGATATGAGTCTTTAGACTTTAACTGCCTCCTTAGTCTCGCAGCTTTCAGGTTATGATTTCTGTGAAAGAGCAGTCTTTAAAAATTTTACTGTTTTGTCTACAATCCTTCCCCATTTCTTTCATTATTGATATACTAGAGTTGGTAAATTTTTCATGCCTTTGTATGCCATCAATCTATCAATTTCAGGTTTTAAGTTGTTTATTTTTTATTTCTAGGTAGCTTCAATTAATTGATTTCTTTCATATAGGTCTATTTCGTCTGGTTGACTACTTATCTCAGGACAATTTACTTGGAAGTAAGAGGGCTTTCAACTTTGTTGTGGATTCTGGTACTGGGACAACCGCTGTTGGTTTAGGCCTTGCTGCCACGTATCTAGGGTCTGTATTGTTTTCTTCATATATCTTTATGGTTAAGAATAACATTCTCAAATAATTTCATTAGTGTCTTATGAATGAATTTTTAAATTTAAGCACAGTTGGCAACAATAGTCATTGGAACTATTGCTATTTTCCAGGCTTCCGTGGAAGATTACTGCAGTAATGTTGGCTGACACAATTGATGCATACAGACAGCAAGAGAGACGCTTAATTTCTGAATTTAAGAGCCAATTTCGTTTCCTTCTCGATAGTCACAATCTAGATGGAGCGGATGATGGAATTGTGCACTGGGTAGACCGTTGCCATCCAAGAAAGTAAAGTACTTCCGCTTTTGTTTTTTATTTTCATTGCTTACATTTTAACTTCTGCATAAGCTAGTTTCTAACCTCTTTGATGCCTGATCGACCTTGCCTATGGTAGACATAATTTTTACTGAGAATAATAATTTATATAATATTACAATCTGAGACCTGTAAATATGTGACTGAGAAAGATATGTGATGTATTTCCAAGATGCATTTCCAAAGAAACCTGAGATTGAGAAGGATATTGACCAACCAACAACAGATGTGAACATGGCTTTCTTATGAAGTATTGTGCGTCAACATGAGAGAGCTTCAGGGTTTCATTGACTCCGTTCTTTATGATTTAAATTTTGGTAATGTTGTAGAGTTGTGAAGAACCCCTAAAACGGGACGAATATTTAGCCATTAACTGCAATTTATTGTATCTGATTTAGATTTACGGTGTAGGTATAAATTTTCTTCTGATTCATTTTGCTTTGATGGATGAAGGGAGAAGCAATGAAACCTAGGTCTTTACTCACATCTTTAAGAGGCAACAAATTCTATCAATTTGCACTAGTGACTGAAGTGATGCCAAAGCATCTGCTAAACAAACTAATGCTATAAGAAATTATGAAGTTAATAACAGCAATGTTAAATGATAAACTGATAAGTACCTGTATCATTGTTCTCGAAAGGTAGCTTCTTATTCTCGGCTGCATCTAAATGATTTCATGTTTGCTCCATCTTTCTAATAGATTTGGCAACATTTTGGAGGGGGAAATAGATGCTTGCCAGCAAGTTGCACAGCAAACCGGTATTCTCGTGGATCCTGTATATACTTTAGCAGCTTGGGAAATGGCAACACGAATTACCAGCGCACATGAAGATGCCAATGTCGTGATACTTCACACGGGTGGCACACTTGGCATGTTTGGATTAGCACAGAGGTACAAATCATACTTTGGTACGCTGAACAACGTAATAAAGAGATAAATTTTGTATCTAATTAGTTCCAGGCTTCCTGCTCTATTTCTCCATAAGAGCTTCATGTTAATCTTGGTGGGAAAATAAGACGAAGAGAAACAGGATACGAGGGCAAAAGAAAGGTTCCCACTTCCTACTATTTGGAGGTTTAAAGCTAATTTTAATGCATTCATCATGTTCGCACTATGGTATAGAAGGGGTATGTTTCTAATTTTAGAATGCTGAGTATTCTGGATAATGTCATTTCACTATTCACCTTCTTTATTCGTTCCGAAGTTAGGTCTATGGTTAGGAGTTAAGGTAGCAAAGTCGAAGGTGTTTTTGTATAACTTATGCTGAAGCCGGTCGTGGCTGACTGGGTGGTGGTTTAAACTGGAGTCATAGCTGTTGTCTGTTTTAGTGAATAGTTTCAGAGAACTGACATAAGTAATATGAGGAGGAGACCATTAACTCAGCACATGATGATCTTTAAATTTGGGTTTGAATGGCAGTAGTTTGATGCCTGTGGGATCCTCAAAATTGTAGGGGGGAATTTTCATTTTTCTTTTCATTACTCTTTAACTAAAGCTTTGAATTTACTGAAGCAAGAACCTGCCTGCTACTCTCACCTCATGCATGCTGGCTTTCACTAGTGATCCCTGCCCTCTGTTTTTTTTTTTTTTTTTTTTCACCCCTAATCAAAGGTTGGATTTGTCATGGTTCATTTACTGATTAAAATCATCAAAACTTAAACTTTAATTTAATTAATTTATATAAATATTTTTAAAAAATAATATTCAATATATTTAATTTTAAACTTTAATATTTCTAAACCCCTTTTCTTAATTTTGACTATAACCTTTTTTATACTAAAGAAAAAAAAATGGCAGTAGGAATGCAAGGCGTTGGAGCCTAAACGTTGGAATTTCTGGTAGGAAAGGACGTAAAGCTGCATATTACCATAAAGCTAAGGCCCTGCCCTGCTAAATACCAGTAGGACCTTAAAGGTCATATGTATCATTCACGGAACACAAGAAACGATGGTCAAAGGCCCCACTCTGTCCTCACGTTTATGCAAATACCAACTACATCACCTTATAATAATCGACTTGGTTGATTTATTTTTGCAAAATATATATATATATCTTGAAAGAAAATTTTTGAATGCATTAAACTTACACGAAGAAACACGTCTTTTCTTAACATTGCTATATATATATATATATATATATATATATATATATAAAGAATTGGGTCTTTACAATTCTCGGTAAAAAAAAAAATTAAACTCGTTGGAGGTCTTGACATGGTTTATGTAGAAAAAAAAGAAGAGCATTCAGATTTAGGTGAAAGTCACCTCAGCTTTCTATTGACTTGTTTACAGCTGGAAAATGCTTTTCCCAACCTTATGCCCTTTTTTTCTCCTTTTGCAGGGAAGATGTACCGCTAGTGAAAAGGTATTATAAAATTTAAAATTTAAATTTATTAAATATTATTTTTGATAATAATTATATAAATTAAATTGGTTAAACTTTAGGTACCTTTTACAGAATTTTATTAGAATGGTAAGCCCTCCACTGTAAAATATTTTATTGAAGCGATTGTTTTGTTGTCGACCTAATATATTTAGTACTATGGAAATCCATGATCGAAAACCTGGACCGGACTAATCTGTTGAATTAAAAATTGATTGGTAGTTTGGTACAATATATATGTTAAAATTAGTTATTAATTGGATTAATACAAAATCCATTCGACTTGTAAAAAAATGACAAAAAAGAGATTAAATTGATAAAAACTAATTTTATATTTTTTTTAAATTTTATTTATAATTAATGAGATTTAAACATTTAAACATTCTAGTTTTATATTAAAAGTCATTCTATTAAAGCAAACACATTTTTATTAATTATTAATTATTAATTATTAATTATATTTAATATTTATTTGATGTTAGACTTAGTATTTAAATATTAAAAAAAACTCTTAAATCAACCGATCCATTCAGTTAAATAAGCCCGAGCAGTATGACTTCCTATCCTTTTGTTTTAACCTGGTGAGAATCTGTAAACTCAGCAGCAAATTGTCAATAACAGCAGCACCAATTGCAAGATATAGCTATTGATTTTACATGTTTTCTGAAAGAATATAAAGGTGATGGCCGGGGAAGGAACTTAAAACAGCATATGAAATTTTGTGCAGTTTAAAAGGAGAAAAAAAAAAAAGAAAAGCAGGGTGGCGGAATAAGGGAAAAATCCAATTTGTGGATGATTTGAAACAGCAGTAAGCAGTTAGGCCAGATTCCATTAAAATCGAAATTCGAGTTTTCAGAACCCATGTTTTCTGCATTATATATATATATATATATATATATATATATATATATTCTCTCGATTGTACTCCAATATGGCCATAACTATTTACTACACTTTTTTTTTTTAATATTTCGAAATCTCCTCCCTTAGTCCCACATTTTAAACTTGGGGAAAGAGAAGCCAAATTTAATACTATAAATTTGAGCTGCTTTACCCATTTTATAATAATAATCCAACAACATTCTTGATCGTAGTGTTTTAATTGAAATTTGTTTTGTAATCTTTCAAAGCTATATCTCAGAAGTTAAAATCTAGAATCAATAGAGAAAAATAAAACAATATTTAGACCCTTTGTTCGAAGCCAACTAAAAATCGCAAAACGAGTCGCCACAGTGACCGGCCACGACATAACAAGCTCCTTATTGCGCACACGAACACCAAGGGCTGTAGTTGCCAGGAGGCAGAGCAAGGTCTTCAATTGCCAATGCCACTAATTAGTAAAGCACTAAAGCTCTGTAGCAATAGAAGTGATAATGTACTAGACTACAATTTAAAAAATTTTAAAATTTATATTTAGATCTATTTTTGATTTGATCTGGTTTAATTTATTTATATTATTTATATTTATTATTTATAATTAATAAATATTAATTTCAATTGAGGTCAAATTGACAAAAGATATATCCAAAATCTAACTCGATGAGGTCAAACCAAGTGGATAATTCAGTCTTTGGATAGATCTGAGTAGCAAATAGCAATGTAGCACGGTGGGTTTTAAACTATGTCATTTGGATGATAATATCAAAAGTATCAATTCAATATGAATATATTTATTTTTTTAAAAAAATTTTTTATATATTTAAAAAGTTATATTCTAATTCTCATATCTAAAAATATGTTATATACAAATATTTAAAAAAATAAAGAGTCTTTTGAACCATTTTAAGGATCCACCCAATTAAAGTAAGAAACTAAAGGAGGGGTAGGCAAGACTGCCAGTAACAAGGGGGAGCGCTGAGGATGGTCTAAACTCTAATTGTGTCCTCTTGTCTACCCTACCTCAAATATATTCTCTTCACATCCACTGCCATTCCTATCTGCATACATTTAAACAGGCAAGGCATATAGGCAAACCTTATTCCTATTTACCACTTAAACCTTAGCCAATCAAACTACGTTTTGGAATAAAAAAAATTTATTGGTTATGTTCGATACGTGGTGATCGGCCCAAAAAGAATTAGTTATTTATATATGATAATTAGATCATCACATTTGATTAATAATTTAGTGATTTTAGATCACCGTAAGTAATTAGATCACTATCTTAATATTCGATTTAGTTATTTAATTATCATCTAAAAAGGTGAAAAACTTTTATTATCATTAGGAAGTAACGTATAAATTTAACTATGGTTAATATTATTCATTTAATGTGTGAATAAAAAATTTATTTTTTTTCTTTCTACAAAATTATAACTGTTTTATGTTATAATTCTTTTTTATCTTTTAAAAGTAATTTTTTTTACCAAATTCCAAAACAGATTGTGGGTTTTATTTATTTTTACTATATGCATATATAACCTATGTTTTGTGGTCCTTTTATTATAATTTCAATGGACTTAGTTTTATTTTCTAATTCAATTTTTTACATAATTTCTATTATAAATGTTAATTTACTTATCAATAAATTCCAAAACAA